>JAUCMX010000009.1:1036715-1056715 GCA_033459395.1 Hemibagrus guttatus | reverse complement strand
TTCAGTATTCCATACAGTTCAGTATTCCATACACACTTCAGTATTCTATCCAGTTTAGTATTCCATACACACTTCACTATTCCATACAGTTCTGTGTTCCACACATTTCAGTATTCCATACAGTTCAGTATTTTCTACAGTTCAGTATTCCATACAGTTCAATATTCCACACACACTTCAGTATTTCATACAGACTCCTGTATTCCATACAGTTCAGTATTTCCTACATTTCAGTATTCTATACACACTTCAGTATTCCATACAGTTCAGTATTTCATACAGTTCAGTATTCCCTACATTTCAGTATTCTATACACACTTCAGTATTCCATACACACTTCAGTATTCCGTACAGTTCAGTACTCCATACAGTTCAGTATTCCCTACACACTTCAGTATTCCGTACAGTTCAGTACTCCATACAGTTCAGTATTCCCTACACACTTCAGTATTCCATACAATTCAGTATTTCATGGACATTTCTGGCTAATAAAATAAAGTAAAATCAGGTCTATACTTATTTACAGATTCTACTATTATTTATTCATTGTTCTTTCTTTTATTCTCTTTTACTGACATGTGTTCCACATTACATGGAGCGTGAATCGGGAGAATTAAATATTATTCTTAGAAATAAAAAAATTGGATTCAGAGATTCAAATCCTTGTAGTATGAAATCTCTAAAAATTCATTTGAACCTTGTAATTCTAATGCGCTAACGAGTCCCTGTGGTCTTTACATGCAGAGATATCATGCATTGTCTTTTATTCCGAGTTAAATAAACAACATCCGAGCTTCCCGAAGTCTGAAACGGATCAGCGGTGTGGAATCGCAGCGGAACAGCTGCGCTCCTCCACGCAGTGAAGAAAAATGGCAGAATCGAAGCATCTAGTGTTTATTTGAACAAAACCGCGTGAAGCACTAAGTTACATAGTTGAGGTCTGAACCATCAAGACACTCATGACACACTTTGTAAAATCAGCCGGAGCAGAAAATTATGAAAAAACCCTCTTTTTGCTGCCGCACTGGTGTTTTATTTTCTAACTGAGTAATAAAGTGTGTGTATCGGCTGCCAGGGAGTCCATTCTGTTCTGGATCGAAACAGCATGACCAAACAGTGTCGCTGTAACCATCCAGTGTCATGTAACACAGCGTCTGTGTGTGTGTGTGTGTGTGTGTGTGTGTGTGTGTGTGTGTGTGCATCATAAATCCCACTCTGTCTGTGTGTTGAGTGACACATATTTGAGAGTAAAAGTCTAATGTGCTGAGCTTAAATGTCATCAGCGTTCACCTCAGAGCTGGTAAACTCGTAAATTTCACTTAAAATAAAAGTTTCCAAGACGTCATTTAACAACATCCAACTTTTTCCATACCCTTCAGTATTCCATACACTTCAGAGCCTTGTACACTTCAGTATTCTCTAGAATTTAGTATTCCCTAAACTTAAATATTCCATACACTTCAGTATTCCCTAAACTTCAATATTCCATACACTTCACTATTCCCTAAACTTCAATATTCCATACACTTCACAATTCCCTAAACTTCAATATTCCATACACTTCACTATTCCATAAATGTCACTATTCCCTAAACTTCAATATACCATACACTTCACAATTCCCTAAACTTCAATATTCCATACACTTCACTATTCCATAAATGTCACTATTCCCTAAACTTCAATATTCCATACACTTCACAATTTCCTAAACTTCAATATTCCATACACTTCACTATTCCATAAACGTCACTATTCCCTAAACTTCAATATTCCATACACTTCACTATTTCCTAAACTTCAATATTCCATACACTTCATTATTCCCTAAACTTCAATATTCCATACACTTCAAAATTCCATAAACTTCACTATTCCCTAAACTTCACAATTCCCTAAACTTCAATATTCCATACACTTTACTATTCCATAAACATCACTATTCCCTAAACTTCAATATTCCATACACTTCACTATTCCATAAATGTCACTACTCCCTAAACTTCAATATTCCATACACTTCACTATTCCATAAATGTCACTACTCCCGAAACTTAAATATTCCATACACTTCACAATTCCCTAAACTTCAATATTCCATACACTTCACTATTCCATAAACATCACTATTCCCTTCTTCTTCTTCTTTCGGCTTTTCCCTTCAGGGGTCTCCACAGTGAATCATCTCTCTCCACCTATCCCTATCTTCTGCATCCTCAACACTTGCACCCACTAGCTTCATATCCTCATTAATTCCATCCATATACCTCCTCTTTGGCCTTCCTCTTTGCCTCCTGCCTGGCAGCTCCATGTCCAACATTCTCCTACCAATATACTCACTCTCCCTCCTCTGAACATGTCCAAACCATCTTAATCTGGCAAACATCACTATTTCCTAAACTTCAATATTCCATACACTTCACTATTCCATAAACATCACTATTCCCTAAATTTCCATATTCCATACACTTCAAAATTCCCTAAACTTCAATATTCCATACACTTCACAATTCCCTAAACTTCAATATTCCACACACTTCACTATTCCTAACGTCACTATTCCCTAAACTTCAATATTCCATACACTTCACAATTCCCTAAACTTCAATATTCCATACACTTCACTATTCCCATAAACGTCACTATTCCCTAAACTTCAATATTCCATACATTTCACTATTCCCTAAACTTCAATATTCCATACACTTCACTATTCCATAAACTTCAATATTCCATACACTTCAATATTCCATAATTGTCGCTACTTCCCTGAACTTAAATATTCCATAAATGTCACTACTCCTTAAACTTCAATATTCCATACACTTCACTATTCCTAAACTTCAATATTCCATACGCTTCACTATTACATAAACGTCACTACTCCCTAAACTTCAATATTCCATACACTTCCTATTCCTAAACTTCATATTCATACGCTTCAAAATTCATAAATTTTTCACTATTCCCTAAACTTCAATATTCCATACACTTCAAAATTCCATAAACTTCACTATTCCCTAAACTTCAATATTCCATACACTTCACAAAATTTCCCTAAACTTCAATATTCCATACACTTCACTATTCCAATAAACCCAAACTTCAAACTTATTCCCTAAACTTCAATATTCCATACACTTCACTATTTCCTAAACTTCAATATTCCATACACTTCATTATTCCCTAAACTTCAATATTCCATACACTTCAAAATTCCATAAACTTCACTATTCCCTAAACTTCACAATTCCCTAAACTTCAATATTCCATACACTTTACTATTCCATAAACATCACTATTCCCTAAACTTCAATATTCCATACACTTCACTATTCCATAAATGTCACTACTCCCTAAACTTCAATATTCCATACACTTCACTATTCCATAAATGTCACTACTCCCGAAACTTAAATATTCCATACACTTCACAATTCCCTAAACTTCAATATTCCATACACTTCACTATTCCATAAACATCACTATTCCCTTCTTCTTCTTCTTTCGGCTTTTCCCTTCAGGGGTCTCCACAGCGAATCATCTCTCTCCACCTATCCCTATCTTCTGCATCCTCAACACTTGCACCCACTAGCTTCATATCCTCATTAATTCCATCCATATACCTCCTCTTTGGCCTTCCTCTTTGCCTCCTGCCTGGCAGCTCCATGTCCAACATTCTCCTACCAATATACTCACTCTCCCTCCTCTGAACATGTCCAAACCATCTTAATCTGGCAAACATCACTATTTCCTAAACTTCAATATTCCATACACTTCACTATTCCATAAACATCACTATTCCCTAAATTTCCATATTCCATACACTTCAAAATTCCCTAAACTTCAATATTCCATACACTTCACAATTCCCTAAACTTCAATATTCCACACACTTCACTATTCCATAAACGTCACTATTCCCTAAACTTCAATATTCCATACACTTCACAATTCCCTAAACTTCAATATTCCATACACTTCACTATTCCATAAACGTCACTATTCCCTAAACTTCAATATTCCATACATTTCACTATTCCCTAAACTTCAATATTCCATACACTTCACTATTCCATAAACTTCAATATTCCATACACTTCAATATTCCATAAATGTCGCTACTCCCTGAACTTAAATATTCCATAAATGTCACTACTCCTTAAACTTCAATATTCCATACACTTCACTATTCCCTAAACTTCAATATTCCATACGCTTCACTATTACATAAACGTCACTACTCCCTAAACTTAAATTTTCCATACACTTCACAATTCCCTAAACTTCAATATTCCATACACTTCACAATTCCCTAAACTTCAATATTCCATACAGTTCACTATTCCCTGAACTTCAATATTCCATACATTTCACTATTCCCTAAACTCCAATATTCACAATAGGCATTGTTTTAAAGCAGCTTCACAGAAGTATGGAAACAGAGAAGAAAATTGAAGTTGTTACTGTTTATCCAGATCTATACTTCAGTACTGCGTACACACTAGTCCACTTCAGTATTCCATAGACTTCAATATTCCTTACATTTCACTATTCCATGCTTGTCAGTATTCCATAATTTTCAGCATTCCTCACAGTTCAGTATTCCTGACAGTTCAGTATTCCATACAGTTCAGTATTCCTTACAGTTAAGTATTCCCTGTTCTTAAGTATTCCATACACTTTAGTATTATACACACTTCCTCTTTTCCATGAAGTCAACAGGAAACAGAAATATGAACTCATAAACAGCAGGATGAAGCTGTTCCACATAGAGTTTAATGTATATAAATGTATATATAGTATAAAACACAGTCGAGGTATGCTCTGTATGAGTCGAGGCACGCTCTGTATGAGTCGAGGCACGCTCTGTATGAGTTTGAGGGGCACGCTCTGGATGAGTTGAGGCAGTGTATTTAGAGTCGAGGTACGCTGTGTATGAGTTGAGGCACGCTCTGGATGAGTTGAGGCAGTGTATTTAGAGTCGAGGTACGCTCTGTATGAGACGAGGTACGCTCTGTATGAGTCGAGGCACGCTCTGGATGAGTCGAGGCACGCTCTGGATGAGTCGAGGCACGCTCTGGATGAGTCAAGGCACACTCTGTATGAGTCGAGGCACGCTCTGTATGAGTCGAGGCACACTCTGGATGAGTCGAGGCACGCTCTGGATGAGTCGAGGCACGCTCTGGATGAGTCGAGGCACGCTCTGTATGAGTCGAGGCACGCTCTGTATGAGTCGAGGCACGCTCTGGATGAGTCGAGGCACACTCTGGATGAGTCGAGGCATGGTCTGGATGAGTCGAGGCACACTCTGGATGAGTCGAGGCACGGTCTGGATGAGTCGAGGCACGCTCTGTATGAGTCGAGGTACGGTCTGGATGAGTCGAGGCAGTGTATTTAGAGTCGATGTGAAGTGATCTGTTACTGACAGCAGCGGCAGAATTTCAGGATGTAACGCTCAGTGTTAAAGAGTCACAGTTGTTTATTCGTCTCTTTGTCAGCTAGTGTGTTAAAGTAGTGAAGGAGCACTGACGCCAAAAGCCAGCTCGAGTCTCTCATCACACACACACAAACACACACACACACACACACACACACACACACACACACGCACACACACCACATACAAGTGAAGGACGCTCAGACTTATCACCCTCTCAGAGGTCCTCCGGAGAGTGGCACATGAAATCGCTGTAGCAGAACCGCTTCGTATCAACATGGCGTACACATGACCTCATTTCGCAGGCCTGGAGCCGAGTCTGGCTCGGACCTCGCTCACCCCTGATGGGACTTTTCCTTTCAGGTCTGCGGTGATAAATAAGAGTCCTGACAAGGAGAGAAATCCGATTATTGCCGCCGTTCCTGCTTATTATTGCTTTGCATTTTTGCAGCGTGAGAAGACACGGCTTTGTAAAAAAACAAAAAAAAAGCACCTTGTGTATCTTGAGAGAGTTATCAGGATTCCTGCGCTGAGGGTATTTCAGACGAGGAGGATGTGCTCTGATATTCCTGGCCTCGTCTCGTCGTGGTTGTGTTGCAGATGGATGAGTCTCGGCTGAATTTGAAAGAGACCAGAGTCACGACAAGAAGAAATAATATTGACCTTATGTGACCTTACTCTGTTCCTTGTATGTAAGCACATGTACGTTACGCTGGACCACACGGGACAAAATTACACACCATAATATTCATCCATAGAACAAAGTCCTCCATCAATTGATACACACGTGTTTACACACAAAGAACACAGATTTCCTCACCTATTTTCTGATATCACAAGCCCATCTGTCAATCAACCTCAGTGGGTGGGATCAGCCATGTAATAAAACTCTGTACCACAGAACATATAAGTGTATAGGATATAATTTCCCATAAGGTTAGCTAGCATCAGCTCATAGCCCATGCTAGCTTCAGTTTTCTTTCAGTTCCCATCTCGAAGCTTTATGAACTTAAACAAAAGCTATATCTTTTCCCGTCATGAACAACCTCATGAAGACGTTTAGAAGGAAGTAACAGATGCCTGGCGACTCTCGCGGCTAGCACAGTTAGCATAAATCATGTACCTTCTAGTGATCTTCAGAAAGAAGTTCTGTGTTATTTTTGCTTTATCTTTATCAGAACGGCTGTAAAATTGACTTCACATCTCCAGAAGGTATCGTTCTGACCTTTTCTCTGACCGACCTAGTGAAGTCCTGCCGTCTCTGGCCCTGATCTGTGAAGGACGGCGAGTGAATCTGACAGCAGCGAGGTCTCGGTGGAGATCTGCATCACCTGCATCAGCACAATGGTGATCAGAAGAGCAGGTGGATCAATGTCCTGCTCCTGTTTCCCCTCAGTGCTGGATTACTGCAGCATGATGGCAGACCGCCACGTCCTCGTCCATGGCATTCAACTCTTTCTCCAGAACCAGGTCACATGGTGTGTTTGGACCAGAACTACAGACTCTTCCAGTTTGGTGAGATGTTGGTGATCCTTCTCATGTTTTTCTGAGTCACACTTATATATCTGTAAATTATCTATTTAAAAAACATTTGAATTAAACATCACCTTTATTCTTTATTTCCGTGTCAGTTTACACAGTGAAGCTAAAACACAACCCGCTGAATGTAAACAAACAGTTTGAAGGTTTTTCAAAAATAAATACATTAAATTTTAGCATGAATTTTAGCATGTTGTGTGTTTGATGTGTGTTTACTCTTTATTTAGTGACTGTCTGATGTGTGTTTTGGCACATTTTCTTTTTTATGTGTGTGTTTGGTGTGTTTTCAATTTGTGTTTGTGTATTTGAGGTGTGTTTGAATCCTGTTTGGTGTGTTTGTTTTGTGTGTGTTTGGTGTGTATTTGGTTTGTTTGGTGTGTATTTGTTTTTTTTTTGGATGTGTGTTTAGTGTGTGTTTTGTGTGTGTTTAGTGTGTTTAGTGTGTGTTGTGTGTTTAGTGTGTGTTTGGTGTGTATTTGGTTTGTTTGGTGTGTATTTGTTTTTTTTTTGGATGTGTGTTTAGTGTGTGTTTTGTGTGTGTTTAGTGTGTTTAGTGTGTGTTGTGTGTTTAGTGTGTGTTTGGTGTGTATTTGGTTTGTTTGGTGTGTATTTGTTTTTTTTTTGGATGTGTGTTTAGTGTGTGTTTTGTGTGTGTTTAGTGTGTTTAGTGTGTGTTGTGTGTTTAGTGTGTGTTTTGTGTGTAGTGTGTGTTTTGTGTGTTTAGTGTGTGTTTTGTGTGTTTAGTATGTGTTTTGTGTGTTCTGTGTGTCTAGTGTGTTTAGTGTGTGTTTTGTGTGTTTAGTGTGTGTTTAGTGTGTTTATTGTGTGTTTTGTGTTTAGTGTGTTTAGTGTGTGTTTAATGTGTTTAGTGTGTGTTTTGTGTGTGCTTTGTGTTTAGTGTGTGTTTTTTGTGTTTAGTGTGTATTTTGTGTATGCTGTGTGCTTAGTGTGTTTATTGTGTGTTTTGTGTGTGCTGTGTGTTTAGTGTGTTTAGTGTGTGTTTAATGTGTTTAGTGTGTGTTTTGTGTGTTTAGTGTGTATTTTGTGTATGCTGTGTGTTTAGTGTGTTTATTGTGTGTTTTGTGTGTGCTTTGTGTTTAGTGTGTTTAGTGTGTGTTTAGTGTGTTTAGTGTGTGTTTTGTGTGTGTTGTGTGTGTTTAGTGTGTGTTTAGTGTGTGTTTAGTGTGTTTAGTGTGTGCTTTGTGTTTAGTGTGTGTTTAGTGTGTGTTTAGTGTGTGTTTTGTGTGTGCTTTGTGTTTAGTGTGTTTAGTGTGTGTTTAGTGTGTTTAGTGTGTGTTTTGTGTGTGCTGTGTGTTTAGTGTGTTCAGTGTGTGTTTAATGTGTTTAGTGTGTGTTTTGTGTGTTCTGGGTGTTTAGTGTATGTTTTGTGTGTTTAGTGTGTGTTTTGTGTGTTTAGTGTGTGTTTAGTGTGTTTAGTGTGTGTTTTGTGTGTATTTAGTGTGTGCTTTGTGTTTAGTGTGTTTAGTGTGTGTTTAGTGTGTTTAGTGTGTGTTTTGTGTGTGTTTAGTGTGTGTTTTGTGTGTGCTTTGTGTTTAGTGTGTTTAGTGTGTGTTTTGTGTGTGCTTTGTGTTTAGTGTGTGTTTAGTGTGTTTAGTGTGTGTTTAGTGTGTGTTTTGTGTGTTTAGTGTGTGTTTTGTGTGTGCTTTGTGTTTAGTGTGTGTTTAGTGTGTTTAGTGTGTGTTTAGTGTGTGTTTAGTATGTTTAGTGTGTGTTTAGTGTGTTTAGTGTGTGTTTAGTGTGTTTTGACTTACAAGAGTGGAGGTAGGAGAACACAGGTAGACTACATCCTATGTAGAAGAGGCAATCTGAAAGAGATTAGTGACTGTAAAGTGGTAGTGGGAGAGAGTGTAGCCAGACAGCATAGGATGGTGGTGTGTAGGATGACTTTGATGGTCTGTAAGACGAAGAGGTCAAAGATAGAGAAGAAAACCAAGTGGTGGAAGCTGAAAAAGGAGGAATGTTGTGAGGAATTTAGACAGAAGTTGAGGCAGGCTCTGGGTGGTCAGGTAGTGCTGCCAGATGACTGGGAAACTACAGCAGAAGTGATCAGGGAGACAGGGAGAAAGGTGCTGGGTGTGTCATCTGGAAGGAGGAAAGAAGATAAGGAGACTTGGTGGTGGAATGAGGAAGTTCAGGATAGTATCCAGAGGAAGAGGTTAGCCAAGAAGAAGTGGGACATGGACAGGACTGAAGAGAATAGACAGGAATACAAGGAGTTACAGCGCAGAGTGAAGAGGGAGGTGTCTAAGGCCAAGCAGAAGGCATATGACGAGCTGTACACTAGGTTAGACACTAGAGAAGGAGAGAAGGACTTGTACAGGTTAGCTAGGCAGAGGGATCGAGATGGGAAGGATGTGCAGCAAGTTAGAGTTATTAAGGATAGAGATGGAAGGGTGCTCACAAGTGAGGAGAGTGTACAGAGGAGATGGAAGGAGTACTTTGAGGAGCTGATGAATGAGGAAAATGAGAGGAAAAAAGAGTAGAAGGGGTGAACTCTGTGGAACAGAAAGTAGATAAGATTAGAAAGGATGAAGTCAGGAAGGCTTTGAAGAGGATGAAAAGTGGGAAGGCAGTTGGTCCTGATGACATTCCGGTGGAGGTCTGGAAGTGTCTGGGAGAGGCAGCAGTGGAATTTTTAGCTAATTTGTTCAACAGGGTTTTAGAGAGTGAGAGGATGCCTGAGGAATGGAGAAGAAGTGTGTTAGTGCCGATCTTTAAGAATAAGGGTGACGTGCAGAGTTGCAGTAACTATAGGGGGATAAAGTTGATGAGCCATACAATGAAGGTATGGGAAAGAGTAGTGGAAGCTAGGTTAAGGAAGGTAGTGGACATTTGTGAGCAGCAGTATGGCTTCATGCCCAGAAAGAGCACAACGGATGCAATTTTTGCTCTGAGAATTTTGATGGAGAAGTATAGGGATGGGCAGAGGGAGTTGCACTGTGTGTTTGTAGACTTGGAGAAAGCGTATGACAGGGTGCCAAGAGAAGAGCTGTGGTACTGTATGAGGAAATCAGGAGTAGCGGAGAAGTATGTCAGAGTGGTGCAGGACATGTATGAGAGGAGCAGGACAGTGGTGAGGTGTGCTGTAGGTCAGACAGAGGAGTTCAATGTGGAGGTGGGACTGCATCAGGGATCGGCTCTGAGCCCCTTCCTGTTTGCTATAGTGATGGACCAGTTGTCAGAGGAGGTCAGACAGGAGTCTCCTTGGACAATGATGTTTGCAGATGACATTGTGATCTGTAGTGAGAGCAGGGAGCAGGTGGAGGAAAACCTGGAGAGGTGGAGGTTTGCGCTGGAGAGAAGAGGAATGAAGGTCAGTCGTAGTAAGACTGAGTACATGTGTGTGAATGAAAGGGAGGGAAGTGGAACAGTAAGGTTACAGGGTGAAGAGGTGAAGAAGGTACAGGAGTTTAAGTACTTGGGGTCAACAGTCCAGAGTAATGGAGAGTGTGGGAAAGAGGTAAAGAAGCGAGTGCAGGCAGGTTGGAATGGGTGGAGAAAGGTGTCGGGAGTTCTGTGTGATCAGAAAATATCAGCGAGAATCAAGGGGAAGGTGTACAGGACAGTGGTGAGACCGGCCATGCTGTATGGTTTAGAGACAGTGTCACTGAGGAAGAGACAGGAGTCAGAGCTAGAGGTAGCAGAGCTGAAGATGTTGAGGTTCTCTTTGGGAGTGACAAGATTGGACAGGATTAGGAATGAGTACATCAGAGGGACAGCTCATGTTGGACGTTTGGGGGACAAAGTTAGGGAGGCCAGATTAAGATGGTTTGGACATGTTCAGAGGAGGGACAGTGAGTATATTGGTAGGAGAATGTTGGACATGGAGCTGCCAGGCAGGAGGCAAAGAGGAAGGCCAAAGAGGAGGTATATGGATGTAATAAATGAGGATATGAAGCTAGTGGGTGCAAGTGTTGAGGATGCAGAAGATAGGGATAGGTGGAGAGAGATGATTCGCTGTGGCGACCCCTGAAGGGAAAAGCCGAAAGAAGAAGAAGAGTGTGTGTTTAGTGTGTTTAGTGTGTGTTTTGTGTGTGCTGTGTGTTTAGTGTGTTTAATGTGTGTTTTGTGTGTGCTGTGTGTTTAGTGTGTTCAGTGTGTGTTTAGTGTGTGTTTTGTGTGTGCTGTGTGTTTAGTGTGTTTAGTTTGTGTTTTGTGTGTTTAGTGTGTGTTTAGTGTGTTTAGTGTGTGTTTAGTGCGTGTTTTGTGTGTGCTTTGTGTTTAGTGTGTTTAGTGTGTGTGCTGTGTGTTTAGTGTGTGTGCTGTGTGTTTAGTGTGTGTTTTGTGTGTGCTGTGTGTTTAGTGTGTTTAGTGTGTGTCTAATGTGTTTAGTGTGTGTTTAGTGTGTGTTTAGGGTGTGTTTTGTGTGTGCTGTGTGTTTAGTGTGTGCTTTGTGTTTAGTGTGTTTAGTGTGTGTTTAGTGTGTGTTTTGTGTGTGCTGTGTGTTTAGTGTGTGTTTTGTGTTTAGTGTGTTTAGTGTGTGTTTAGTGTGTTTAGTGTGTGTTTTGTGTGTTTAGTGTGTGTTTAATGTGTTTAGTGTGTGTTTTGTGTGTGTTTAGTGTGTGTTTAGTGTGTGCTTTGTGTTTAGTGTGTGTTTAGTGTGTGTTTAATGTGTTTAGTGTGTGTTTTGTGTGTGTTTAGTGTGTGTTTAGTGTGTGCTTTGTGTTTAGTGTGTGTTTAGTGTGTTTAGTGTGTGTTTAGTGTGTGTTTTGTGTGTTTAGTGTGTGTTTTGTGTGTGCTTTGTGTTTAGTGTGTTTAGTGTGTGTTTAGTATGTTTAGTGTGTGTTTAGTGTGTTTAGTGTGTGTTTAGTGTGTTTAGTGTGTGTTTTGTGTGTGCTGTGTGTTTAGTGTGTTTAATGTGTGTTTTGTGTGTGCTGTGTGTTTAGTGTGTTCAGTGTGTGTTTAGTGTGTGTTTTGTGTGTGCTGTGTGTTTAGTGTGTTTAGTGTGTGTTTAGTGTGTTTAGTGTGTGTTTTGTGTGTGCTGTGTGTTTAGTGTGTTTAATGTGTGTTTTGTGTGTGCTGTGTGTTTAGTGTGTTCAGTGTGTGTTTAGTGTGTGTTTTGTGTGTGCTGTGTGTTTAGTTTGTTTAGTGTGTGTTTAGTGTGTTTAGTGTGTGTTTTGTGTGTGCTGTGTGTTTAGTGTGTTTAATGTGTGTTTTGTGTGTGCTGTGTGTTTAGTGTGTTCAGTGTGTGTTTAGTGTGTGTTTTGTGTGTGCTGTGTGTTTAGTGTGTTTAGTGTGTGTTTAGTGTGTTTAGTGTGTGTTTTGTGTGTGCTGTGTGTTTAGTGTGTTTAATGTGTGTTTTGTGTGTGCTGTGTGTTTAGTGTGTTCAGTGTGTGTTTAGTGTGTGTTTTGTGTGTGCTGTGTGTGTTTTGTGTGTGCTGTGTGTTTAGTGTGTTTAGTGTGTGTTTAGTGTGTTTAGTTTGTGTTTTGTGTGTTTAGTGTGTGTTTAGTGTGTTTAGTGTGTGTTTAATGCGTGTTTTGTGTGTGCTTTGTGTTTAGTGTGTTTAGTGTGTTTAGTGTGTGTTTTGTGTTTAGTGTGTTTAGTGTGTGTGCTGTGTGTTTAGTGTGTGTTTAGTGTGTGTGCTGTGTGTTTAGTGTGTGTTTTGTGTGTGCTGTGTGTTTAGTGTGTGTCTAATGTGTTTAGTGTGTGTTTAGTGTGTGTTTAGGGTGTGTTTTGTGTGTGCTGTGTGTTTAGTGTGTGCTTTGTGTTTAGTGTGTTTAGTGTGTGTTTAGTGTGTGTTTTGTGTGTGCTGTGTGTTTAGTGTGTGTTTTGTGTTTAGTGTGTTTAGTGTGTGTTTAGTGTGTTTAGTGTGTGTTTTGTGTGTTTTGTGTGTGTTTAGTGTGTGTTTAGTGTGTGCTTTGTGTTTAGTGTGTGTTTAGTGTGTGTTTTGTGTGTTTAGTGTGTGTTTAATGTGTTTAGTGTGTGTTTTGTGTGTGTTTAGTGTGTGTTTAGTGTGTGCTTTGTGTTTAGTGTGTGTTTAGTGTGTTTAGTGTGTGTTTAGTGTGTGTTTTGTGTGTTTAGTGTGTGTTTTGTGTGTGCTTTGTGTTTAGTGTGTTTAGTGTGTGTTTAGTATGTTTAGTGTGTGTTTAGTGTGTTTAGTGTGTGTTTAGTGTGTTTAGTGTGTGCTGTGTGTGTGCTGTGTGTTTAGTGTGTTTAATGTGTGTTTTGTGTGTGCTGTGTGTTTAGTGTGTTCAGTGTGTGTTTAGTGTGTGTTTTGTGTGTGCTGTGTGTTTAGTGTGTTTAGTGTGTGTTTAGTGTGTTTAGTTTGTGTGTTTAGTGTGTGTTTAGTGTGTTTAGTGTGTGTTTAGTGCGTGTTTTGTGTGTGCTTTGTGTTTAGTGTGTTTAGTGTGTGTTTAGTGTGTATTTGGTGTGTGTTTTTGTGTCACTGCTGTCCCTCTTCTCGCCGGCGCGGTGAATCAGATGTTGAGGCGGAGCAGCACCTGTTCTGTTCTCCGTCGCCGCTGGAGGAACTTTACAAGGTGAGAAGAACGAGAGACACAACAGCTGAAAGTGGAGATGAACGCTGAGCTGCGGTCACTGAGCATCTGTCAATCAATCATACGGTCACTCTGACCAGAACGCCAGCCACTCAAAAGGTATAGAATAAAAAAAAAAAATTACAGACCTGGTAAAGTATAGAAACCCAGAACTTTTTTCTCTTGCTAAAAAATTATAATTATTATAAAAGAAACCTTAAATTTAATTAACCACTCAGCTTCCATGGATAATAATAATAATAATAACAATAATAATAATAATAATAATAATAATAATAATAACAATAATAATAATAATAATAATAATGAAAAGAAGAAGAAAGCAAAAGAAAATCTATTTAAAGACCTGAAACAATTTGCAACAACAACAAAAAAAATCATAAAAGGTCTGGAATTTTCTCCCAAGAAAAGCACATGAAAAAAACCCCTTCACGTATCTGAGATATTAAATGATAAAGAGATCGAGTCTGATGATATCGAGATAAAGATCTGAACTCTTTGATTAGACCGTATTTATTCTTCAGCTCTTTTGGCCGAAGCTTTCAGAATATTTCTTGCTGAAGTTACACAACACGTCTCGCTCCTTAATTATTTATGCTTTTTTTTTTTTCTGTGACTCGTTTTTCTGAGTCAGCTCGCATCCATCCCTTCTTTTCTTTTCGAGTCGTATGGTGTCATGGGGAGGAAAAGTCTACAGGACAAATGACTGAACTTTCAGTGAGCTCGGATTGCAGAAGGAACGAGCGACGAAAGAAAGGCTGGAAGAAAAAAAATGCGTTTTCGGAATAAAAGTGAAATTCAGAGTCATGTGCACTGATTTATGGCTGATGTGGTTGTAGAGAGGGGGTGGAGGGGGTGGAGGGGGTGGTGGTGGTGGTGGTAGTGGTGGTGGCCTTCTAACAGGTCATCTTAAAAGGACAGCACACGAAATGAACAGTAATCCTCAGTGCTGAAGAAATTGTCCTTACCACAAATGGGAATTCCATGAGAAAATTCGGAAGCATTTATTATTTATTGTGTCCTGTGCGATGCTCGGGGTGAAGGAGGCGGCGGCAGGAAATGGAGGTATATCACGAAAACATGTGATTCATGTGGACGCTGGCGCGCTCAGTGATGCGGAAAGATACCGATTTCTTTCTTTTTTTATTTATTTTTTTATCTGATGGCTGTCTGATTTATTAACGCTGTGCTCTGCTTTTCCACTGTGATGGATTCTTCCATACTGAAGCTCATTAGCAAAACCTGACTAGCATCAGCTCCCGTCTTTGCTCTAAGACTCAACGCCGTGTCTTTAACTGGGTTCCCGTTTCAGAATGCTGCATAATAGTTATTTAGCACTCTATAATTTGTGGGAATATCTCCATGCTTTGGGAAACCTCCAAGTCTCCAAGTCTGGCTGCTTTGCTTTGATTCGTTCTTCTCCTTCTTCTTCTTCTTCTTCTTCTTCTTCTTTTTTAGAAAATGTTTAGATAACATTTCAAGGACTCCCGAGAGGGATATGGTAATGAGATTTGGTCGGTCTTCTTCTCGTTCTTTTTGAGATGTTTTAATGAGGGGAAATCTGGTTTTAGAGTACTAGATTTAGTTTGGACCGTGTTATTGTGGTTGAGATTTTGTTCTTTTTTTTTTAGCATTCCTATAGTTCTGTTTCTCAGAATTAAAGTCACCTGGTGTTTGTTTTTTTTTTACCCCGGATAAATTTACTAAAAGTCTTAAAGGTGAGGTCTACTCGATATATTCGTGGTCCAAACACGCACTCTCGAGTTTTAATCTTCAGAGTAATCTTTTTGTCCTGCTGCGCTTTTAGGAAACCTCCCTTCACTCTCTTTTTCATGTCGTCTGGTGGACACTTGGTGAAGTTCCTCTGGTGTTTGGAGGGATGTGGACCAAGGACCATCACACTCCATCATTCTTACTTTTCTGTGGAGCTTCTCTGCCAGCTCACCCTTCTTCACCTCGCAGGAATGTGGCTGCGCTCTTTCTCCCAGTAGACACCGCACACTTTATTTCATTTAACTTCAGACATTTCTTCTTCTTCTTCTTCTTCTTCTTCTTCTTTTTTGTCTTCTTCATTTTCTTCTTCTCCTACTCCCCTTTTTTTTTTTAAAAAGTATTATTTTTTAATGAAATTAAAAGAGCAATGGAAATAAGCCTGGTCTTATCTGGCATTCGGACCGCTGGCTCATCCATTCTCCTCTCCTGGCTGCATGCTTTATAAAGGTACAACGGGACGCTTTTCATAGAAGAACATTTGATAGCCAGACATGTGCCTCTCTGGAACCTATTAAGACAGTATATTAAACACATTCCCTCCCAGCGTGATTTGTACTAGCAGCCTTAACCCCTGACTTGCATCAAGGCTTTGGGAAACACAGAGCTCCTGACAGCAGAGTGATGGCTTTAGTTGGGACAGTACATGTTAATGTTATTGTCTTTGGCTCTCTCGCTGTGATACTTGCCCGCTCTGGTTCGTGCTCCATCCATTACGCCATCTCATCAGCCCTTTTACACACAGTTTTACAATTTTCAGTAACCCGATCTCCTGCAAAACTCGTAGGAATTGTAACAGGCGAGAACATTTCGTTAAGTTGCCAGTTGTTACCCCACATCTCCTGCTTTTTTCATGTGGCTTTTATCAGCTATGCTCGTGGTCTCTTTCGGATCGTCTTGCAAAAGTTCTAGAGTCCAACTAGTTCTTAACCGTTCCTGTAGTCGGGACATTTTTCTGCTCTGAGGTACGAACATGAAAGCTCTAGCTCTCTGTAAATCACTTTACAGCCACGTTGTGAAACCATACGCTTAAAGCCGAGAAAAGAAAAATGAACGTTTTAGTACAAGATTGTGACGTGAAATCAGCAGCTTCTCACCAGATTTTCTCACTTTTAAGCATTTTATTTCTCAGTGATATAACAGTGTATCAGTATATCATCAGGTTTCTGGCTTGCGGATTCTGGGAAAAACTTGGTTCTAACGTTAACTCTCTTTTGTTTTGTCTGAATAAAGGAACATTTTTGTTTGCTGAAGTACACACATCTTTAACATTCTCTCAAAAACCGTCGTTAAGGTCCGATTACAAGCCCGAGCTGCAAACTGACATTAAATTCACTTTCCCACAAGGAATTCGAGATGCACGTCTGTTCTCCTGAGGGTTCCTTCGGGTCTGAGAGCGCCAGAGCAGGTCCACCTTCTCAAAATCGGCCTCGCTCGAGAGTTTGACATTTTTTAGCAACCTGATCTGGAAGGAATTGTGAACATGCGAGAAGGTTTGGCGTTGTCAGACTTTAACACGACGTTCACAGCGTGTTGTACAGAGTCCCGAGACTCGCAGGAGCTCCTTTTATTCAGCAGGATCTAAACCTGCATGAAGGTTATACTGCCTTATAACCGGCTTCTGATGGCATCATTTCCTACTTCTTGATTATTCTGCGTGTTGGATGTGTTTGAGGTTTCGTGTTTGTTCTCTGAGGTAATTACAGCATTGGCGTATTCTCATAAGATCTTAAAGATCTTACGAAGCGAGGGTTTAAAATGTACGCTCGCTTTACTTTCCGAAAGCATCAGCACTCCCTCATAAAAAGGTAGCGAAGGCTCCATTTCTCAAAAGCAGCTCTACTCAACAGTTTTACAGTTTTCAGGAATCTGATCTCGTGCAAAACTCGTAGGAATTGTAACAGATTTCACTTTCTCGCCTCTCAGCCTGACTTTAACCGTTCACGACTTTTCCTACAGTCCTGGGACTCAAGATATTTTTTTTTGTATGTAGCTTTCATCAGGATCTACTCAGTAAATCTACGTTAAGGTTGTTGGCTCATAAAGGGATTTCTGAGTAGCTCGAGAATCGTGGAGCTCGCGGTGTGACGGATGGGCGTCGTCTGTATTGTGACAGGAGGACGGTTTGTGTGCGCAAACATGGGCCGAGCTTTGGCTCCGGGACTCGGCTGACTGTTGACACCTCCAGCTGTCTCTGGCATGAAGGCGAGATCCGACACTGCCGACAGAGACCCGGCCGGGCAGGAGGCCAGGCCAAGCCACAGCCGCGGGTTTCCACTTTCCTCTGTATATTTTTCTAATTCGGCCTCCTGCTCGTCCTTCTTTCTTTCTGTCTCGCCCCATTTTCTCTCTCACTCTTTCCCTTCCATTTGTCTTCTAAGAGCTCTTGCTTCTCTGCTGTCTCTGCCAGATGCCATTATGTAGAGCAAAAAGGGAGGTGAGATAGAGAGAGAGAGAGAGAAAGAGAGAGAGAGAGAGCAGGTATTGGCAGACTCGTCCCCTCCTCCCACTCGCTCTGTCTCTCCTTTAACCTGCAGTAGCTGCTCACACTCCCCTCTCTCTTTCTCTCTCTTTCTTTCTCTCAATTTCTCTCACTCTTAATCTCTCTCTCCCTCTCTCTTTCTAACTCTCAATCTCTCTCTTTCACTCTCTCTCTCTCTCTCTCTCTCTCTCTCTCTCTCTGTCTCTCTTTTACATTCTCTGTCTCTTTCTCTCATTCTCTCTCTTTTACTTTCTTTCTCTCTCTCTCATTCTCAATTTCTCTCTCTCTCTCTCTCTCTCTCTCTCTCTCTCTCTCTCTCTCTCTTGGCTGGTCAGACTGCCTCATGGAAGTTATAAAAACTGTTGATCGTGCAGAACGGGGAAAAGGAGTGATGTTGTGGCTGAAGTTTTTTGGCTGAGATCCCTCTCTTTTCTGTTGCTTCGCTGCATCTTTATTTTCCATATCCTCATCTGGACTCCTGCTCAGCTTTACCATCCCTCAGGGCCTTTAGTCCAGTTCCATGGTGAGCAAAAAAATATCGGATTTATCCGAAATATCAATGCAATCGGTCCGAGTGTTAGAGTAAAGTACTGCGTGCCGGGGGGGTGGGACGGCACGACCCCGAGACGTTTATTCCTCTCACACCACAGCAACTTCACCATGATTTACAGTTTTTATTTTGTGTTATATTTAGACATTTGACTTCATTCACATCACATGGTGGAAAAACGTAATTCCCACCTGGGAAAATTTTCCATGTCAGAGTGTAGAAGTTTTCGCTGACTTCTACAGACCAAGGCTTTATATCCAAAAATATTCCAATTAAAGGTTTAGAAGTCTTCATGCTAATGTTTAAGATCATTTTAGATAAATAACTGCTGCTGCAGTAAACACAAGCATGATGCTGGAGTTCTGGGAATTCTCCATGTTTACGTCTCGATAATAAAGTCGATTCGTTTCTATTGTACAATGCTGATGCACGCATGCAGAAGCTAGCAGCTTGTGGCTAACGCTGCTTTTGATTAGCATGAATCCAGATTCGATTTCAGGTTTCAGACTCAGTATTCTGGTTTGCTAGCAACATTTTTTTTAACCTTTGCTAACCCGGTGTGATGACACAGCGTGTGATGACCAAAGAGCTTCGTTTATGTTTATTATGTTGTAAAAAGTCAGTTTGGGTTATTAAACCTGGTGTTTGTTTTGTCTCTGCTTACAGACGCGTCTCTTGGAGAGGCTGGAGCGCACTAGCTCGCTGTGTGTTCGCTTAAATGAAGCGGCGCTGTAACATTTGTGTATCTTAACTGCAGTCTTTCATCAGTTGTCAGTGTAATTTTCGGGGCGGCGAGCGCAGCGATGTTCTCCACAGCCCCACGCTGCCAAAGTAAATCGGCGGAACACGGCCGCATAAAAGATAAAAAGAGCAGAAAATTGCCCCAGAAAGTTTTGCAGCATGAACGATACCAGCTTTCTGAAACGAAACGTCCCGCGGTGTGTTAGTGGAAGAAGATCCAGCCAGCTACAGCTCAATCAGGGGCGTAAAAAGTGCAAAGGAGGCATTTTGCCCACTAAGATGGAGAGAATGAGTGTGTGTGTGTGTGTGTGTGTGTGTGTGTGTGTGTGTGTGTGTGTGTGTGAGAAAGAGCACACTGTGGTGTTTTTAAACTTGAGATGTCTGTAATGTTAGCCTGCTGCCAGCGTGCCGTCATGTGAAATTAGCTCCTACCTCCTGCCAGGAAACATTTGTGTTTTCTCTTCATGAGGACGTTCTGCGTGGCCGTGACTACAGAAAACACTGATGGGCTATAACACACACACACACACACACACACACACACACTGTTAACACACACTTAATGTTACGTTCACACACGGTCATTTTGTACGCACCTGGACGTGACATGCAGCGCTGATTTGATCATGTGACATTCGGTGAAGTTCCACGTTTCTTCAGTTCCACATTCATCAGGTTTTAAGTAAGAGACCTTTAGGACCCAGTGGGACTTCCTGTTTATCTACAAACATCAAACTTTACTCTGTAAATCAACAGTGGAATGTTATTTATGCAACATTTTATGCAGCTTGATATAACTCTGCCCTCCTTCTAGGCCACACCCCCTGGAAAGATAAACAATATTAATTGTCGCATCAAGTGTGTGATAATTAAAATCCAGCGTAAATATACTGTTCGTGCTAATTCATTACAAAAAAAAGTTGATTTAAAAAGAAGACCTTTGAAGGAAGAACCTACAG
>JAUCMX010000009.1:1021715-1031715 GCA_033459395.1 Hemibagrus guttatus | reverse complement strand
GAAGGGCGCGTCTGTGTTTTTAAACATTTAAACATGTTTTTGAACTTAACGAACCTTCACTTAGCGTCCTGGCTAACAGGGAAGGATGGAGTTTCTGTATTCCTCCAGCACAGGTGGGTCTCAAATACCCCTGAAATACCCCCGAATACACCGCTTCAGTCCAGCATCCAGCCTCGGAGCAACAGGTGGGCGCATGGGGGTCTTTGGGCTCTGGTTTTATGAGCTCCCTGCTTTCCGTCTGGGCAGCAACTCGAGCTGTCGGATGTGGCCTTAAAGGGTAAAGAGTAAAGAAAAACAGCGAGACGAAGGAAAACGGAGCTTTGGGGACTGGTTTTATAGCTGCAGAGCGCTGTTAAAGTTTTTTTTACCACGCACCGATAAGACCACATCAAAAAAACACTGTGTTCTGTCTGTAATATCACATAACGAAATAAAGATTTCCCGAGAGGCGAGGCGAGCTTCTCCTGATCCTGGCCTCCTCTTCCACCAGCCGATAAAAATGTTGATGAGTTATAATCTTTACAAATCAAAAGCAAAACAGTTTTCATCAACGTTAATGCGAGTTTGCTCGAGAGACCCGAGGCTCCGAGACGTTTTCTAGCGAATTCGGAGAAGATTCGAGCCAGGACGCTAATCTGTTGAGCCGGTCTGGAAAAGCGTTGAATTATGACGGTGTGATAGAAGAGAAGACGACAGCCCCCAAAACCTCTGGGCTCATTCATTACCAAAAAAATAATACTGTCACCGTCTGAGAGATAGCGCTCCGTCAGACGCCTGCCAGTAGATCTGGCGGAATGCGAGGCATCTTTACTCTTTTTGCAAAAACGCACGCTTTTCTGTTGGGTGTGGAAAGATGGCTAATGGTCGGTTCCGCGAGCCAAACAACTGGCTCGAGTTATTCTAAATTTTCCCCGTTATTAACACGTTGGATCTTAGGCATTAAGGCCGAACACAGAGAGTGAAAATGGTGGAAATAGGAGGCGCTGGCAGGAACCCCGGAGCATTTAGCAGCACATTTTACGCCCGGGACACAAAACTGTCTCCGCCAGTCAACTAGGGGACGACGGGCAACGGCTCAGCGAGCGTCCAAAGCTCAGGTAATCCCCTCCAAACTGGATGGAAAATAAAATGCCGCCCTTGAGAATTTCCACTCAGGCTGATGGTGAAGTGTAACCTGACCTGACTGTTGCTCAAACGGCTCAAATAGTCACGGCAAAAAAAACCAAAAAAAACAAACAACTATAGAAAAGAACATCACAGCAGAGCAGTGATATTTATATTTATATTTATTTGGCATAATTCAGTGTTTCTAGGTAATGTTTACTCTCTACAAGTGAATGATTTGGAACGAATATTTTAATAATTAGTGCTGGAATTTTACTTTTTATCTTGAAATCCGTGAATCTGCTTCCTTTCACCTCGCGGAGCTGATGACATACCGTACCAGAGCGCTAATCACTTTTTTCTGCATGAAGGCCGGTTTATAATTAAATCACACTCAGGTTTGATCTCATGAGCCGTGTTTTACCCTCAGCTGCTATTCTGAGCACTCGCTCGCTAACAATGTGACTTTTTTATCCTGATTGGGGCTTAGAGTGTGTTTCCCCGGCAGCACACCCAGAGACGCCGCACTCCCTTTATTAGGCCTTTAAATCCTCCATGTTGGGATACATACATACATCTCAGCTATGTGAAGAATGTGTGTGTTCATGTGTGTGTGTCTGGGTGTGTGTGTCAGTGTCTGTGTGTGTCTAGAAATATCTATAGAGCTTCAATACTATATGTGTAAATATATATATATATATAAACCTAATGAACAGTTACATTACAGTGACATAAAGGCTACATTACTGCCGCTTCAGTTACATCACGGCTACGTTACAGTCACATTATAGTTACATGCTAGTAACATTATAGCTACAGTCAAGTTACATTACAGCTACATTATATTCACATTACACTTACGTTTCAGTTATGTGAAAGCTACGAATGTTACATCTATCTGTCTGTCTGTCTGTCTGTCTTTCTTTCTGTCTGTCTGTCTTTCTTTCTGTCTGTCTGTCTTTCTTTCTTTCTTTCTGTCTGTCTGTCTGTCTATCTAAAGCTAGTTTGATAGAAGTGTGTGTGTGTGTGTGTGTGTGTGTGTGATGTATAATCTTTTTGTTGGAAACACACATCATTTATATTTAAGGTCTGCATAAGAATATAAATGTTGATGGATTTGTATTCATGTATATGCTTAATGAAGACATCAATAAGTGTGTGTGTGCATTTGTGTGTGTGTGTGTGTGTGTGTGTGTGTGTGGACAGCAGGGACATTGAGGGACAGCTGCGGTGTGTGTGTATATGACCAGTGAATGGGAAGGTTATGATGGCTTTCATTTGGACTTTATTTCAGTTTCCCAGCGTGGACAGGTGGACTCCGTCTCCGGTTTCATCACTGAAGGTTTTTCCCTCCCTCTTTCCTTTTTTTCTCTTCTTTCATCATGTTACAGCCTTCACATGCAGCCAAATGTACAGACCATGGGATCAGGGAGTCATAATGAACCTGTGGGACTGGTGAGCTTGACTGTCAATCAATACACACTTCCTGTCTGCTTCTGCAAGGCTCTGCCCCCACAGAAGATTATTCTTTATCTCTATTGTAGTTTAGATTGTTTGTGTGTGTGTGCGTGTGTGTGTGTGTGTGTGTGTGTGTGTGTGTGTGTGTGTGTGTGTGTGTGTGTGTGGTGGGGAGGTCTTTTTGGAGGAGTGGGGACATCATTTTTAAATGTGATTTATTTTAATTTTTTTGATCTGTTTTTAGTATATATACTTTTTTTTTTTACTGAATTGTATTTATTTATATATTCTTTTTTTACTTATTTATGAAATGGTATTTATTTATTTTATTTGTTTGTCATTGTTGCTTGTTGTTTAAATGTGTTCTTTAAATAAAACTATTAAAAAAAATGTTAACTTTATTTAATGATAAATAATAATTCTTATAAAATAACTACTACCTTATAATTAATTTAATGATCTTTGTGCATGGAGTTTGGGTTGCCAGATTGACACCATGTGTTCCAGTCAGTGAGATATTTAAAATCTTTCTCACTTCATAAATTAAATATATTTTAATTTGGATGCTGCAGGAATGAAACACACACACACACACACACACACACACACACGCACACACACACGCACACACACACACACACACACAGTGTATTTTATAGAGATTTACACATGCTTGTGCTCCATGCTAACCTGGAGGTTATGGTATAACTGTAATGATGTAGACGTCAGACACATCTCATTAAAGAAGAGATCTTTGAGAAGAAGAAGACGTAGATGAAGAAGAAAAACCTCCCTGATGTGTTCAGACTTTTCGGACACGACTCTATTCAGAAATAGAAGAAAACACCGAAGACTGATTGAGGGGCCGATGCTGCAGGTCGCAGGAAATCATCTTCCTCTCTGTTTCCTTGTAGAAATAATTTGATTTTAATTCTCCAGGCGCGAGTGTCAGGACGAGATCGAGCAGGAACACGCCGCTGTTTAATGAAAAGCTTGTCGACCATCAGATCACGACGACGACTCGTTAAATGTCATCTGTGGCAAATGTGACTTCAAGAGAAACCTTAATTTAATTTGAAATTCTTCTCTGCGCTTAAAAATATATATATAAAAACGACAGAAATGACACATTAGTTCACATCCTCTGTTATAGGACACCTTTGGAAATGTCATAACCTTTTATTAATTTCCAAAAATTGAATCAAAAGCGTTAGAGACGTCTCGTATCCCCCTCCCCCCATACACCCCGACCCCCCTCCCCTTCCCGCGGCAGGCGTGTTTTTTACTGCGTTATTGTGAGGGTTGGTGGTCTCGATGATGTCGTTGTAACACTGGTGTGTTGAAAGCTATTAAATGCAGTGGCCTTGCGCTCAGCTTAGCGCAGCTACAGCTAACTAAGCTATGAGGTAATGAAATACAGCTAAATGTGTGCAGCCGACCGCAGGCCCGACTCCACTCCGAGCTCGTCTTTGTTCTCAGACAGTGTGTGTGTGTGTGTGTGTGTGTGTGTGTGTGTGTGTGTGTTTGTGTGTGTGGTGTGTATATAAGCTTAACTATTCCTCGTTCATTAAAACCTAACAACGTTCTAGTCGGTGAAATCTGTTGAAATCGGAATTCTGTTCAAACCGCGTTTCTCTGGGATTTTACATTTATAGACCAGAAAACTTTCATTTCAGTTCTTTTACTTTCCATCATTCACTCAACAACAACAACAACAACGACAACAACAACAACAACAATGTGGATTAAAAAACAGCACATTACTGTTACTCACGTTCTCGTTAGTCAGGTGGTGTAAAAACAGGAATGCTAACACTTTCCTCTAACATTTTAATGATTTGATGTTTTAGACTTTTCTGGCTACGAGCTTCACAATCTCCGAGGCTGAAATCTGATTGGCTCACTGCTCTTTAACCCTTTAAACACTGCGACACAGAGAAACCGAAGTCATTTTCAAGGTCTGTCTAATGGCTTTGCTGTGAAAGTGGGCGGGGCTTCAGGAAACAGACCAGACTCTGTAACCAAACCTGGAGGTCTGTTTATTTTTGAGAGACTTTATTAGTGTGTAATTTTTTTTGTGTGCATTTTTTAGCATGTCAGAATATGCTAGGCTAGCACGGCTAATCCTTTCCTCAATGTAAAGGAGAAAATGCATAAAATAAGCTGAATTTTTTTTTACTGTCCACACTGACCTGCTGTCAACAAATTTCAAAAAGTTGCATGTTTTGTTGCTTGTTTGTTATCTATCTATCTATCTATCTATCTATCTATCTATCTATCTATCTATCTATCTATCTATCTGTCTGTCTGTCATTCCGTACGTCCGTACGTCCGTCTATCTATCTGTCTGTCTGTCTGCCTGTCTATCTATCTATCTATCTGTATGTCTGTCTATCTGTCTATCTATCTATCTATCTATCTATCTATCTATCTATCTATCTATCTATCTATCTATCTATCCAGTGCAGCAGAGACTCTGTACAGACCATCAGAGTGACAGTGTAATACTTTAATACTGAGCTTTCATACTGTAACACATCAAAAGCGCGGGCTAGCTCTAGCGCACCTCCCTCAGCTAGCTAGCGGCTTACCTGTACAGGTTCCAGCGAAAGGTCAGGGTTTTGTCTGACGACATCTGCAGCTCATTATCACACCCTTCTCTGAAGTCAGCTGAGAGTTGGCTCAGAGATGATGAAGATGCTCAGAGATGATGAAGATGCTCAGAGATGATGAAGATGCTCAGACACACAATGGAGGAAGGTTTATTTCAAATGTGTATAGAAACATAACTGTGTATTCATCTTCATCATCCTCATCCTCATCGTCCTCATCATCATCATCTTCTTCTTCTTCTTCTTTATCATAATCATCATTATCATCATTTTATTCATCATCCTCATCATCACTATCATCAAAATTTTAAGCATCATCATCATCATCATCATCATCATCATCATTTTAATCATCATCATCTTCTTCTTTATCATAATCATCATCATTTTATTCATCATCTTCATCATCATCATCATTATCATCATCATTTTATTCATCATCTTCATCATCATCATCATTATCATCATCATTTTATTCATCATCATCATCATCATCATCATCCACACAATAGTAGGTCTAATAAACCTGATCGATTCAACAAACAGCATCAAGTTTAAATAAAAAGGAAAATAAATTGAAAGAAGTTGAATTTATTTAAAAATATCACTCCAGATATTTCTGTGTGTGTGTGTGTGTGTGTGTGTGTGTGTGTGTGTGTGTGTATGTGAGTGTGTGTGTGTGTGTTTCTGTTGTCTGATGTTTAAATTCTTCATCACTCCACTTCAACACTCTGACATTTAGACCTAAAGTGTGAAGGCAGCTTTATTGTTGAAGTCTATAGTCTACTCTTTAACACCAGATGAAATAAAAACAATAAAACTTCATGTTTGTCATGTGTGTGTGTGTGTGTGTGTGTGTGTGTGTGTGAGACGTACAGAAGTGAATCTGACTCTGCCGTGGTTTGACATTTAAGTGAAAACGTTTAAATGTGTTTCTGATGGCGGTGGAGGGAAGGAGAGTCTCACACTGCGCTGCGCACAAACCCACTTTGAAATTAAACTCCAGTCTGAAATAAACGTTTTTGCCACCAACGACGTCGCTACGCTCGCGAAACGTGACTCACTTCATCCGCTCGCTACGGGGCCTCGAGAAAAACCTGCGAGTTCCATCACAACGATCTACAATCTACAGGATTCTCTTCTTATACAAACACACAGCTCTGTCCATACTGTAGAAATGTGTGTGTGTGTGTGTGTGTGTGTGTGTGTGTGTGTGTGTGTGTATGTGTGTGTGTAGCCCTGAAAAGCCTCAGTAGGAAAATGGAAGCGTCTCAGATCGTGGCGAGATCGTGCCAGCCGCCGGTTTCTCAGCTTTCCTTCTGGAGCCTTTTAAACCTTTTTCTTTTTTCCCTCTGATTTTTACTAGTGCTCTGTTTTTTCCTCTCCTCTTCATAAAATGCGTTTCATTAAGATGGTTCTGATCCGCAGACCGTGCAGATTCAAACCGCCGGGGCTGCTGGGATTCGGTGCGGCGGTGTGACTAATTACAGTCACAAACAAACACATTACTCAGGAAAAAAAACTCACTTTTACTCCCAAAGCCAGACTTCAGGCTTTAAACATCTGAGTCTATCTGTTTTTTAACTTTTCATCTGATCCCTGGGTCCAAACTTTACACACACACACACACACACACACACACACACACAGACACACACACACACACACACACACAATTCTACAGCTTTATTCAGAAGGGATTAGTTTCCATGTATGTCTCTCTTCTCATCATCAACAGACTTAAAATATAAATGAGGATCTTTTTTGAAACAGTCATGTGACCTACGAGTGATGAAATGTGGCCACGCCCCCTACAGCATGCGCTTTAATAAAGCCATCAGTGTATATTTAAATAAAGCTTGAAAATATAGAATTAAATAAAATTAAACTAAAAAAATAATAATAATGACCAGTTTATATACCAAGTTAAAAATAATTTTAAAAAAATCTGCTAATTATGAATCCATTTATTTTTTTATTTTTTCCCAGGAGTTTTGTGTCATTAAAGAACAAAAAAAAAGTTCCTTAACCCACTTCTCTCTTGAACTTGTGAAAATCTCTATTTAAAGAGACTCACTAACGTGTCCATCATTCAGCTTCTGACCGTATAAACGTCCTGCTGTTCATATAAATGACCTGAAAGAATGATTAGAAAACAAATTAATGATAAATAACACTAGCAGTGCAATCAGGGCAAAAGTTTTGGAACCCTATAAGGAATGATTGAGCTAGCGTGTGTGTAGTAGCAGTGGCCGAGCTGCATTACTGGATGTTTACTGCAGTTTGTGTGTAGTGTGAGCTCTGTCACGGTTTCACTGCCTTTTATTGAGTTTTGTGGGTGTGGCTAAATAAAATGATTCTGTGACTGTTTGTTAATTTACAGCTGATTGGAGTTTATCAACTTAAACACATGTGTATAAAGAAAATCACGGAATGTTTGTATATCATCTGGTGATTCGTGCAAATCTGTTTTATGACCTCACAAACCGAACTGAAGATGAACCGTAGCTCCGCCCACAATTCAGTTTTACACACAGAGAGATACTTCAGTACAAACTTAACTTAACATCCAAATCTACACAATCAGAACATGTTTTAAAGAGACGTTTAGCTTTTTACCAAAACATCTATAATTATAACTACTGGAAAAAAAATCATTTTAATTAATTATGGCTTTAAGTGAGGGTTTAATCTTGGACTAAAGTCTAATGATCAGTGTCAAAACATTTTCAGAGAATTTCCACAAAGTGAACAAAAGAAATTTCAAACATTTCCACAAACTATTGTTCTGTTAAAGATCTCTGAAGAAAATGAAGATAAAGCCGCGGTCGAGAAAGTCTTTATTCCATTTCAGTGTTTCAGCATTAAGAGCAGATTCTTAAATGTAGAAATATGAAATCAGTCTTCATGCTAGCTCCAGTGTGTGATTAGCACGCTAACCCGTGGCGGCGTGTTTACGTGGAGTCGGTATGGAGCGGATTTAAAGGATCTGAGCTTCACGCAGACGGAGTGACACACAGCATTACTGCACTGAGGGCTTCATAAAAACCTTTATTGGACAGGTTTATTAGATCTGATGAAAGACTGGGAGAGTGTGTGTCTGTGTGTGTGTGTGTGTGTGTGTGTGTGTGGGAGCGATGGTCACCAGCTCCTGAACTGCATCTGAGGAAAAATACCCTACAGCGATACAGTGACTCTGATACAGTAGCTCAATAACACACTCGTGTTTACACACTCAACACCATTTCACTGTCACACAAACATATGTTTATAAACAGTTTATAAACAACACTGAGGTCGTATCCAATATTTTATACATCATATATAAATGAAAACAAGAAAAATATGAATTTTGTATTCATAATGAAGCACAGTGTATAAATGAAATAGATCAAGGAAAATAAATAAACAAATACAAAATAGAAATAAATTCTTTAATAAACCATTATTTGGGATTTTTCAAAATAGTTAATATAATATAAAATAATGCAAAATATCTTAAAGCAATCAAATAAACAAATAAAAAAACAAGTACATTAAATAATTAATGCTTTACCCTTCAGATCTGATTTTTATTTATTTTATTTTGTGCAATTTAAAAAGAGTTTACTAAATAGTCAATTTTTTTGTTTGTTTGTTTGTTTTTTATTATTATTTTTTTTTTCTTTAAACTCACTAACAACTCTTTTCCAGGAGATAATAAATTTCTACAATTTGTTAATTTTATATATATATAATATAAAGGTATTTTTTTATGGATGGGAAAAAAGGATGGGAAAGGAAATAGGAAATGATAAAAATATTAAGAATTTTTTTGGTAAAAATGATAAAATAAGAGAAATGATGAAAGAAAATATTCATTCATTGTGTACCGCTTATCCAATCTACACTCGGGTCACGGGGAGCCTGTGCCTATCTCAGGCGTCATTGGACATCAAGGCAGGATACACCCTGGACGGAGTGCCAACCCATCACAGGGCACACACACACACTCTCATTCACTCACACAATCACACACTACGGGCAATTTAGAGATGCCAATCAACCTACAATGCATGTCTTTGGACCGGGGGAGGAAACCGGAGTACCCGGAGGAAACCCCGAGGCACGGGGAGAACATGCAAACTCCACACACACATGGCGGAGGCGGGAATCGAACCCCCAACCCTGGAGGTGTGAGGCAAACGTGCTAACGTAAGCCACTGTGCCCCCCTGAAAGAAAATATTGTTTATTTATATTAAATAAATATTGTGTAACAATTAAACAAAACAAATGCATTTAAATATTAATTAATTAACATATTTAGTAATTAATTTAAGTATTAAATCACTTAATTTGTCACTTAATTATACATCAATTTATTGAGCAAAGCTGGACTCTGATTGGTTTCTCGATGATTTATAAGGACCAATCAGTGGACGTTTACATTTTTTTTTTAAATAAAAAAGTTATTAGACTGTACACAGGATCTGGATGCAATAAAAAACATAAACATCTTCCTCCTTATACACTTAATTTGTATACAGTGTTATAAAGATGATGTTTATGTTAGGGGTGGGGTTAAGGGCGGAGCTAATGTTTCAGTCACTTTTCATTAATGTTAATATAAATGCACGTATACACACACACGTGTTTTCTACGTTGTAAAGAGAGACAGTGTTATGTCGCCCTGGGGGAACACGTGAGACAGGAATAAAGGAATGCGAGAGGAACACGTGAGACAGGAATAAAGGAATGCGAGAGGAACACGTGAGACAGGAATAAAGGAATGCGAGAGGAACACGTGAGACAGGAATAAATTCATAAGAAAATCTAGGTTTAAGTT
>JAUCMX010000009.1:1011715-1016715 GCA_033459395.1 Hemibagrus guttatus | reverse complement strand
AGATTACGAAGTGACGGCATCGCGTACTTTCCCACTGAGTCCACTCGACATTCAGCAGTTTACTTTGTCTTCACTCAGAGCCATGTTCCTTATCCTTCCTCTTCAGTGCTTTTGAGTTATACAGCACGCTAAAACACTCTTTCCCTCTGCAGCATCTCTTTATTCTCCTTCTTTAAGTTAATAAGAGAAAAAAATAATCACTGAAGATCCTGAAGACATGGAAAAAATTCCATACACAAACGAACGTCTTACAGATAACTGCACTGATTTTCTTTAATATGTATGTTTATTTAGAGTTGAGCTGTTACTATGGAAACCATATATGATATAAAGTATGTGCATATAAATATATATATATATATATATATATATATATATATATATATATTTTTTTTTTTTTTTTTTTTTTTTTCTGAATATGTTAGTTTGTTTAATGGTTTGATTAAATTGTAAAATTTAAATCACTTTATTGTTTGTTTTGTTCATTTTTTAAATTAATTTTTTTTTTATTTCTTTCATTTCATTCTCATGATTAATTTCTCATTAGAATGTATTACAAAAATAACTAAAAGTCGAAATGATAAATTGTCCAGATTATATTTAATATGTGAGAACAATTAAAGATATTATTGGTTTATTAATGGAAATAAAACAAACATTTTATTCCTAATAAATAAAAATAAAAATGTAAAAATTAAACACACAAACCCGAGAAGCAGAAATCATTCAGTCATCATATAAGGATTTATCAGTACATCTGGTCCCCACAAGTACAGCAATATATTAATGTGTGTGTGTGTTTGTCTGTGTGTGTATGACCAAGAATATACCCTTAATTTACCTAAAATAATAAAAATAAAATGCTAAAATTTACATTCAGCGCTTATGAGGACATCCAGTCCCCGCAAATACAGCAATACCTGAATGTGTGTGTGTTTTGAGAAAGAAAACATTTTTAATTTTAAATTCACCAAAATGCAAAAAAAATAATCTTAATAATAATAATAATAAATAAATATTAATAAAAATAAAAAACTTGCATCATATGTACAGCAAGTCATTTTGTTAGGTTTTTGTGATTATGAGGCCATCTGGTCCCTGCAAACACAGCAATACCTGAACGTGTGTGTGCGTGTGTTTGTGTGTGTGTGTGTGTGTGTGTGTGTGTGTGTGTGTGTGTCTATGTTTATAGCCGCTCCCCAGAAGGAGGGAAGCTCTCCCGCTGAGAGGTCGGCACAGTTTTGACTGCTCCTCTCTGGATTTTATTAACACAGGAAACGTCGCATGTCGACCTGCTGTGTGTTTGTGCCTGCAGAATGAACTCTACTGAAAATTCCCCAACGTGGGGTAAAACGGGGGTGAAACAGAGGGCTGGTGGGGGAAAGTGATCTATAACAACACCACCAGGTGAAAAACACACAATAAGAGATGATGTTAAACTCGGTCAGGTGCTAGAGATTTACGAGTTATCATTACGCTTAAAAGTTTCCAATAACAGACACTTAACCTTCAGACTGCGAATGAAAACCAGACCAAACACCGTACCATGCTCTTCATTTTAAACCTGTTAGAAACACAATCACGCTCTGCTGAATGTTACAAAACACCTCCGTGTAGCAGGTCACGCATTCAGAGTTTAATTGTTAAATAATTGTTTGTAACTTTATTTAAACTAAAATATAATTTAACAACCTCATAAACTCTTAATAAAGCAGTAATAAGCTGTTAACAGTGCTTAATTACTACTGTATTAACTATTTATACACACATGACCACAGAGGGTATGAGCTTCTTCTGGATAACAACTGAAACACGTTCATATTCACACGTGACCCGATAAATATGTCTTTATTTATCATAAATTAGAAAGAATTTCAGATTTTTTTCACCTTTTTGAAAAAGTGTAAGTTGACACGTTAGAGACAAAAGGCTCTTTTGGGGGGAAAATTAAATAAATAGTTCATAAGCTCAGTGTTATAAACGCTACTTAGTAAAAACGTATGTCTTAGAAGTTCTCTGTTCTAAAGTATGCTAATGTCGCTAACGTCGTTTAGCAGAGAAACTCTTCTTCTTCTTCTTCTTCTTATTGATGTCTCTGGAACTGAAGGAAATGAAGTTGATCCTGACAAAACATGAGCAAAGAATCAGATAAAGGAGGTATCTGAGAAGATGAGGCAGAGGCAAATCCTGCCTACACACACACACACACACACACACACACACACACACACACAATCCAGTCCTTCTTGCTTCAGTGACTAGGACTGATCTTTTATACTAATTTTGGATTAATGGATTAATGTGGACGACATACACACTTCAATTTTCATGCACGCCCATGAGTGCTCGCTCACACACACACACACACACACACACACACACACACACACACAGTGGGTGAATGGAGGGATCTGCAACAGTGCATAAACACAGAGAGTGTGTTCAGGGCTTGCCACAACGAGTCCAACTTTAATCCCACTTAATGCTGAGAGTCAACCTCATCTCCCAATCAGAGGCCAACTTTAATCTCTCCCCGAGCTGGACAAGAGAGACGGGGGGAGAGGAGAGAGAGAGAGAGGGGAGAGAGAGAGAGAGAGAGAGAGACAGAAGACAGAGAGAGAGACAGAAGACAGAGAGAGAGACAGCGACAAAAACAAAGAGAAAGATAGACACAGAGTGTGAAAGAAACAGAGAGAGCGACAGAAGAAGAAAGACAGGAAGAGAGAGAGAAAGGGAGAGAGAGAGAGGCAGACAGAGAGAGAGGGAGAGAGAGAGAGAGAGAGAGAGAGAGAGAGAGACGGAAAGATGTCATTGTTTGTGAATATTCATGAATATGAAAATTAGGAACAGTTGTTGTAGTAACATGTTAAGCTAGCTAGACAGCTAATGCCAACAGTGTGTGGAAGCTGGTTGTCACGGTAACATAACATTACTCTCTCACAGAGTCGGCTGTTGCTGCACAAACCCTCATCTCACTGTAATGTACCTGAAGATCAGCGTCATGCACAGTGTCGTATCTCATCTTTAATAACACTGCTTATAACCTCACGCTTTTATGCTAGTCACAAGGCTAGCAGAGCAAAAAAAGCTGAGGAATTGTGTGTGTGTGTGTGTGTGTGTGTGTGTGTGTGTGTGTGTATACTGCTTATAAACTATAAACACCTCTTAAATAGTAAAATAAAACAGGTTTAAAAGATCTTTAAAAGAAAAAAGAAAATATCAAATAAATATTAATGAATATTTATAAATAAATAAATAAATAAATATGAAATAAAAATATGAACCATTAAATATATAAATATAACTAATAGATATAAATACATAAAAATAATTATAGGTTTATTTATTTATAAAAAATATGTTATAATTATATAATATAATATGTTATATATTAAAAATAAATAATCAAATAAATGATTTATAATAAAAAATAATTTCTGAATAAATGCTAATTCTTTAGAGCATTTAGAGTTGAATATTTCGAAAAACACATCGCTCTTTACTCATAAATTAACCCTGGCTTTCAGTTGGGTCTGTTTCTCAGGATCTTTCCCGCTTCTCCTTCACTTCGCTCCTCTTCCTTTCCTCTCTGCTGGAATGACATGAAATTCCACCAAAATACAAAAGAAGATTTCTTTAAAATTTTTCCCTTTTTTTCCCACCGTGTTTCTTTCTTTCTTTTTTTGCGCTAATTCTCCTTTACATCTCTGCGTTCTCACTACATCCTTTCTGAGCTGGGAAGTGACCGCAAACCACTGGGAATAATATTGACCTTTTTCTCTTCTACACAAACATGGACGAGTCCAAAAGAAAGAAAGAAAGAAAGAAAGAAAGAAAGAAAGAAAGAAAGAAAGAAAGAATAAAAGAAAGGGAAAAAAAAGAAAAACGGCCGTCCGAACAGCAAAGACGATCCTCGGAAACTTTAAGAGGGCAAAAATCCTTTAATGCGTCTCGGGGCCTTATCTGAAACACCTCGGCATCTGTCTCCAGCAGCAGGCCTTTGAAAGCCTGGAGAAGATAGAGAGAGAGTGAGAGAGCGAGAGAGAGAGAGAGAGCGTCAGGATGAATGATGGACCTTTAAGAGTCTGGGAATCTCTCAGCCTAATGTTTCTACCTGAAGCCTGCAGCTAAATACTCAGCTCCGAACCCGCTGTCGTCTTCAACGGCTTTGGATTTGCTTAAAATTTATGAATATGATTACGGCATCGCTATCAGCATTAAAACCGTGTTTAAAATTACGCTTCGGCTTTAGCTGGCGGTTTTAAATGTGGTTTAAAATGAGATTTTTTTGACGTTGATGTAACGTCTCAGATTTTGTTTTTACTACGAGCTACGTTTTAACGCAAGACAATAAATAACCTGAAAATCGCTAACGCTAGCTCGGTAGTTACGGCTTTATGTAGAGATCGCTCTTCTTTTTTTTAAGCCTCGTCTGAAGGAACCTTGAGCTTTCTGATTATCTGCAACAGAGAGAGAGAGAGAGGGGAGAGAGAGAGAGAGAGCGTTCTGAGAAAGTTGACGTCCAACAGATTTGTGCTTTTTTCATGTATAATAAATCCCAGTACTGAATCCGGACTGGGGTTTAAAGTGGACCTGTGTGTCTCCAGTTTGTTTACATTTACATTTATCCAGATTGATCGTAATGTTTTAAAGAAAAACATACCTGGGGTTTTAAAGCTAGTTAAAATCTTTCTAACATGCCCCTCCCCCACACCTAGCTAACGCTAAGCAGCAAAACACAGTCAGACGTGTTCACGAGGCACGCTAACTTTTCTCTCTGCATTTTTATCAACGAAAATGGTTTCTAATCAGTAATTACTCTCTCATCACTGACAAAATCTGATCTAAAAACCAAACAACAGAGCCAGCAGATCTCCAGGCATAGAATTTATGTTTAGGAATGTTTTAAATTTTATTTACTGACAGAAATAAATTCATAATATTCACTAGTTAACTCATGTTCACATCAACAAGCAATAACGCAAAAATGAGCGACATCA
>JAUCMX010000009.1:1006590-1008715 GCA_033459395.1 Hemibagrus guttatus | reverse complement strand
TTCTTTGAACTGAAAGGTGAGTAAAAGGCAATCTGCTGAAAAATAAAATATTAACAGCTTCATTTTTATCCCAAATCAGTTAGTGTATAAAATGTGCTTCTGTACGTTTGAAGCCATAAGGCTAACGTCGCTAATTAGCATGCAGTGTGGTGGTGTGGTGTTGTCCATCTGGATAAACCTGCTGATGTAGAAGAACTGAAGTGTAAAATTTTGAGCTGCTCAGCATCAGACTCAGGTCAGGGGCGTGGCCTAAAATATAAAGGGTGGAAATTGTGTGATTGTGAAGAAATTCAGATGAGAATCAGAGTGAGGATTTGGGGAGAAGAGGACGTGTTTTAGAATCACATAATAACTTCATTTAACCTCTAAATAATTTAAGTTTTAAAAAAAAACAGAATGATGTTCTCCCTGTCCTCTATGCCCTCGCTGTCCTCCATGTCCTTACTGTCCTCCACATCCTCACTCTCCGCGCTGACCTTGCTGTCCTCCATGTCCTCACTCTCCTCGCTGTCCTCCCTGTCCTCCATATCCTCACTCTCCTCGCTGTCCTTGCTGCCCTCACTGTTCTCTCTGTCCTTACTGTCCTCACTGTCCTTAATCTCCTCCCCGTCCTTACTGTCCTCACTGTTCTTAATGCCATCACTGTCCGTACCATCCTCCCTGTCCTTACTGTCCTCCCTGTCCTCTGTGTCCACCATGTCCTCCGCATCCTCACTGTCTTCCATGTCCTCAATGTCCTCCGTGTCTTTGCTGTCCTCACTGCCCTTGTTGTCCTTATTGTCCTCTGTGTCCTTGTTGTCCTCACTGTCCTCATTGTCCTCAGTTTTCTCCGTGCACTCGCTGTCCTCACTGTCCTCCATGTCCTCGGCTTTGAACGTGTGAGAAAACAGAGCAGGGTGAACTTCAGACGTTCTGGAGATTACAGCATAACATCGCTGAACTTCCAACAACAAACACAGACGATGTTTATGGAAAACTGGCCTTTAATCGTCTTCTCCTCGCTCCGGAGGCCTGCGTGACTCGCTCTAATGACCGGCTCCGAGCTTCTTTTTTTCTTAATTATTATTATTTGTTTAATTTTGCGGGTGTAAGCTGAGCTAAAGAGCAGCACAGGGTTCGCATTGTTCACCGCTTCATGCACTTATCACCCAGACCCGAGCTCGACACACACACACACACACACGCACACACACACACACACACACACACACCACACACACACACACACACACACACACACCTGAAAGCCTAACCTGGAGACTGTGGGAAAGCTGAATTTTTTCCCTCGTTCTCTCTTTTCCTCTCTCTCTCTTTCAGGTCAAATCCTCCGCCGGCTGCCCGAGGCTGTTTTTGCCGTTTGCTCATCTTTGCTTTCGCACATCGCACCTCCGCACCGGCCGAGCTAAATCCCAGTAAAGCTGGAAAAGAAAAAAGGAGCTCTCTTCTCCTCTCTTCTCTTCTTTTATTTTCTCTTTTTTTCTCTTCCAGTCTGCAGTTTGTTTAACCCTCCGGGGCTGAAATAATTAACCGCCATTTTTTTTATATATTTATATATATATGAAAGTTCAGCCTCGTGTTTTCTTTTATTTGAAGTCGAAGGTCATTATGAGGGAAAAGTCCTCAAAGTCCTCGCTGACAGACGGGGCATGATCCTGAAGAACAACAACAAAAAAAAAAAACAATAAAACCCTGACGTATTTGTGCTAAATGGCGTCTTAATGGTGCGAAATAAAAGCATGGGTCAGTAACTGCTCTGTAATTACACTTTATTCTTAATCCAGGCTTTATTACAGCTTTATTACAGCTTTATTACAACTTTATTACACTCAGGATCTAAGGAAGAGGAAGAACAGGACGTCAGATACACGAACAGCTCAGATGTGTTGAAAATTAATACAAATAAATTAAAGTAAATTTAATAAAACAAGAAAATAAGAAGCTGCCTTTAACCAGCAAAAAATTCACAATAAATAAATAAAGCTTCCTTCTTTAATTTGATTTATTTCTTAAGAAATAAACAAATTCTGTAATTAATGCTTAACTGATAATAATTCAGTTTACATTACACAGTTTATTACATATTTATTGCAATCTGAATAATTCGAAACATTAAATGTCAATGTAA
>JAUCMX010000009.1:996590-1004090 GCA_033459395.1 Hemibagrus guttatus | reverse complement strand
TCAAGGTCGCGGTGAATTGGTGTGTAATTTTATTCTCAGAATCTAATCTTGCTCTAACATTTCTAGATTTCAGTCCCGGCTCGGTTCTGACGAGGCGATCATGCGGCTGAGCCTCTGACGTCTGAATAAAACCGACCACACGCTGCGCTCTGACCTTCACCGAAGTTTTTCATCTCTACTTCGTCACTTACTCTCTAGCTTCCGCTTCTCATCTGTACTGTAGACACACGAGGATCCGGGAGAATAACGGAGCCGTTTATTCCACTTCGTTTAACTTTAATTAGGAAATACAATATTTCCAGCTTTACGTCTGACTGTTACAGAGCTCTGAGACTGGAGACTCCTTCCATAAATAACATAACCTCCTTACAGAAACCTGCACCACGTCAACGATTACGCATCTTACTAAAATAATAGCGTTCTTGCTATAGCAACCGTAGCATACTAATTCAAACAAACAAACCGAGGACACAGAGGACAGTGAGTACAGTAAGGACATAGAGGACAGTGAGGACATGGAGTATAGCAAGGACAGTAAAGAGAGTGAGGACATGGAGAATAGCAAGGACACAGAGGACAGTGAGGACAGTGAGCACAACAAGAACATGGAAGACAGTGAGGACAGAAAGGGCATGGAAGACAGTGAGGACATGGAGGACAGTGAGACAGGGATGACATGGAAGACAGTGAGGACCGTAAGGACATGAAGGACAGGAAGGACAACAAGGACACGAAGGACAGTGAGGACAGAAAGGACAATGAGGAGAGTGGGGACAATTATTTTTCTCTAATTTTTCATGTTTAAGTAATAAAACCTATCCATTATTTCACAGTTTAATGAAACATGAATCCATGCTTCACTGTGATTGGTCGCATTGTTTCTAATTTGCATAATTTGCATACATTTTCCTACACAGCTAGCCCCGCCCACTTTATATCCCATTATTTACACAGTTTCTTCAGAAACACTTATTTTGGTCATTTTATAATAAGACAGAATCTCATTATTTTGAAAGCTTTTGATCTTTATCAATATTTAGTGTTGATTTTTTCCACGCTTTCTGAGTGTTTACACTCCGCCAGCGTCTCAGTGGCCCTTAATGATCGTAGAGAACTCGTTTTAATGTGAGTATTTACAGCGAGGCTCGGAAATTCCAGCTCTCTCCGATTCAGCGTGACACACAAGGACCCTCGTCGGAATCTCGTCTGTATCCCGTTGTTTATGGAGATCACCTGCGACTTCAAGCCTATCAATCAGGACATGGTTTTTTCTTTTTTTATTCCTTCTCAAATTTAGATCCGCTGCTCTGAAGGACACTCGTGCGGTTCTCCGGGTTCTCCCCCGGCACCGTAATCCTTCTTAAATTGAGCACGAACATGGCGACTGAATATAGCTGAGGAAAAAAAAAAGTGTGTCACATTTCTATATTTCCCTCAGATCCGGGAGGCTTATAGAGAGATAACGACGGAGACTCGGAAGATCGTTGGAGAGAAACAGAGAGACGATGGAGTGTAATGGAGTTCCAGGTCATCCTGCCAAAATTATGTGGAGGCATGCATGGATTTTTTTCCAGATTAGCAATAGTGGGCTCGTATTAGCCAAGTTTCTTAGCAACAGGCTCACGGCTCGGCTCGGTGTGTAATAACCCAGACTCGCTTTCTCCTTCTCCTCCACCATCATCTCCATCCCTCCCTCTATTTCTTTTTCTTTCATTCTTTTTTGCCCGTACACGTGTTGGGGATCATGTGTGTGTGTGTGTGTGTGTGTGTGTGGAGACATCTTCCTTGTTTAGTTTCTGACAGGAGGTTCATCTCTTTTGCTTTCCTCATTGTGATTTTTTTATATATAAAATAATAATAATAATAATAATAATAATAATAATAATAATAATAATAAGTCCGAAACATTGTCATTCTTCATCGAGAGTTAAATGAGCTGTTCGACTGAAATGTCATCTCGATAGCTGGAATGTCGGAATGTCAAAATGTCAAATTGAGTCACGGTTGATTTGTGAATTATTTTTTCCTTCTCCAATCTAATCTCCACCTTCAGAGGTTAGCTAGTCAAATCCACGATTAGCTTCCTCCTGTCTGCTTTATGCTAATCTCCCACAATCCACTGCTAATACATGGGACAACAGCCATCGAAAACGCTTTAATAAACTCGGATTTTTTTCCTCCGTCTCTCTCTCTCTCTCTCTCTCTCTCTCTCTCTCTCTCTCTCTCCTCCCTCTCTCTCTCCCTCTCTCTCTCTCTCTCTTGCCTGGCCACAGACTGCTGAGTTTATGAGCAGCTGCTAGCACGGCTTAGCTTAGCGCTCGTAAACGTTAGTCTGTCATTAGCCGTTCTTCTCACATCCTCCTTCAGAGTCATTAGTCTCCTTTTTACCGCTTAAACATGGTTTCTGCATGAGCAAATCAGAAGCCTGACCATGATGATTACCGCTTTGGAAACGACGGTAATTTGGTATTACACCGTCTCTTTTTACTGAGTTATTAACATTCTTGCCTTTAGCACTGCGTGTGGATAAATATGAATTACAGAGAAAAGACTCGCTTATGCTATTTAGCAGTTCGCTAATCTGATTGAGTAGCAGAAAATTTCATTTTTTTTAAAAAAATCATGCTGATTGCATTTCATCCGTTTTGAATATTTTTTTTAAATTATTTATTTACTTATTATTTATTAAAAATGAAGAATGTTATTTATTTTATATTTATAAAATTTGCTCTTCCACAATTTGCAGGAAAAAAGGCCTTTTCCTAAAACTCCATATTTTACTCCATTTTCTCAGAACATCACCATTTATCCTGAAATATTCTCTGGTTTCTCAGATTACTGAAGAGAAGTTTCAAAATTCTTTCACTAAATGACTCATTTACAAAATGATTCAACAGTAAAATTGATTCTCAAAATTTCAGTTACATTTTATTTGTATAGAAATTTTAATAAAAGAAATTGCAAATCACAAAACAAAAAAATTCAAAATTGAAATCATCTCTTTATCAAAATAGCAACAAAATCTTCAAATTTTACAGAATTTTAACTGTAGACAATGTCACAAAACAAATCTTTTTCAAAACGACTCCAACAAGAATCTTCCTCAAAATGAATGTCAAAATGACTCAGTGTCTGAAACAACTCATTGTCTCATAATGACTCGGTGTCTCAAAATGACTGTCTCTAAATAACTCTGTCTCTCAAAATGACTCAGTGTCTCAAAATGACTCAGTGTCTCAAAATGACTGTCTCTAAATGACTCAGCATCTGATAATGACTCAGTGTGTCAAAATGACTCAGTGTCTAAAATGACTAGGTGTCTCAAAGTGACTCAGTCTCTCAAAATGACTCAGTTTCTCTAAATGACTCAGTGTCTCTAAATGACTCAATGTGTCTAAATGACTCAGCATCTGATAATGACTCAGTGTGTCAAAATGACTCAGTGTCTAAAATGACTAGGTGTCTCAAAGTGACTCAGTCTCTCAAAATGACTCAGTGTCTCTAAATGACTCAGTGTCTCTAAATGACTCAATGTGTCTAAATGACTCAGCATCTGATAATGACTCAGTGTGTCAAAATGACTCTGTTTCTCAAAATGACTCAGCTTCTCAAAATTACTCGTCTCATAATGACTCAGGGTCTCAAAATGACCCAATGTCTCTAACTGACTCCGTCTCTGAAAATGACTCAGTGTCTCAAAATGACTCAGTGTCTCTAAATGACTCAGTGTCTCAATGTGACTCAGTGTTACTCTAAATAATTCAGTGTTTCAAAATGACACAATCTCTCAAAAAGCCCGTGTCTCAAAATGACTCTTTCAAAAATGACTCTCTGATCATTTCAAATCGATTTAGTTTTATTTGTGTACAGGACTTTTAATAATCTCAAATCTAAAATAATTCGCCAAGACATAATGACAATAATGTGAAAATTCGATGGCAAATAAATCAAAAGAAATATAATGAATGAAATTCTTTATTATATGCAGATTTCTGAATATTTATTATAAACTATTCTTCTCATTTTGAAGAATTTTATTAGAATACACCTTTAACAAAAAAAATTATTTTTACTTTAATGTTAATGAAAGAAATTAAAATTCAACTCTAATATGTGTTTCTTTGTGTAATTAATGAGTCAGAAATCATCTGTTAGTCGTTAAGAGAATTTGGTGTGTTATAGTTTTAAGCAAACCACATTCCTAAAAACAAAAATAGTAAACTAGATGTTGAGACAGATTTTTAAAGAAGATTAGAGCAAAAGAAAATCAAGTCTCCATATTTTATTAAAATAATGAATTTCTGATGCTGCTCTGATAAATAAAAGCATCAGAGACTTTAATGAACTGGGATCTGGATAAAGGAGGAGCTGGGATCCAGCAGCGGATCTGTTTCAGTTTATTCCACTCTGTACGTCTCTCTTTTTCTCCTCAACTCTGAAGGAATTGCTCCGTGGGGATTAATAAGCCACGGTGCTACGGTGCGATGCTGGTGTGAGTTAATGCAGATTTCAGCGTTTAGATTTGTGAGTAATGAAATCAGCAGAGGAGTCGTATTAGTTAGTGATAAGTGATGAAATAAAAACACTTCTCCACATGAAGGTGTGTTTATTCTGTCCGTGTTTCTGTTAGCGCTGCGTTAAAGCGCCACAGAGACCCCGAGCAGCCGCTACGCTGGATCCCAGAACACCGATCTGTCCGGGTTTAGCTCCAGCGTCCTGCTAACAAAAAAAACACACAAAAAACGTAGCTTTACTTTCTGTCTTTAGAGCAGAGCGATATGTTTCTGTCCAGAACCCAGAAGATGTGAGGGAAGCGTGAGGGAAAGATCTCACATTTCAATAAAAAATGATCCTCGAAAAGATATAATTTTGCCCATATATGGAAAATATTACAGATAATAATATACAGTTATAAATTAATAATATAAAGTTTTTGTGGTCACTCTTTGAGCCTGTTTGCACCTGAGATCAGGTGTGTGATCTGATTAGCCAGTAAGCAACAGATAAAAATAATTGGTGTACTGATTATACTGAACTCATCACTTGACTACATTACCCATCATCCCCTGCATGACACATGACCTCACTCTCACCGAGCCCTCACACCTGTTCAGTAATAGCTCAAATCAGCTCCTCTACGTATCTCCTGCAGCGCATCCCAATCAGCTCCAGAGTTCACTCCTCAGGGCACTGACCAGAGAGTCGGACATTTAAGGGATCACAAAATCCTTCACTGGAATGATCAGTTCCTAAAAAAATGCCAGAATGCACCACAATGAACAGGGAGCGTCGATGCTCACTAAGTTCCCTTACTGGGAATGACGTCATATTTGGTAGGGGAAGTCTCTCACCTGTACAAAATGGTGGACTCTCAGCAACTTCATCTATAAATGTAAGTAGCTTCTTCACATTGTTGTTGTTGTTGTTGTTGCTCTCGAGCGATTACTGACCAGTATCAGAGATTATATAGAGGTCGCTTGAGTCTAACAATTTGGGTTAGAGTTAGGGTTAATGTGTTTAATGACGTAAAGTCCACTAGCTAGCCTACGATCCTGCCTGAAGTACATGACCAATAAAGCTGATAAAGAATGTGCCTGAAGTCCAGTGTCCAGTGTTTCAGTGTGAAGTGAGTCTGTATCAGTGTCTGTCCACATGTAGGTCACTTACTGAGGCACAAAGGAACAAAGGAACTGGAGAGCTGATTGAGACGCGACCTCCGCTTCAGGAGCTTTCATAGTCAAGCTTTTACTGTTCTTGTTGTGTGTGTGCACACAGTCTGTCTGTCTGTCTGTGTTCCTGTCTGTCTGTCTAAGCTTTATATTTAATATTACGGTTCCTGGTCCTTGTTTCACAGTTCCACATAAAATCTACACTTGCATCTGCTGCGTCTTGACAGTTATTTCCAAAAACATCATGTTTTACTAAATGTTTACGGAAATAATCTGATAATTCATGCTGAAATATTTGATGTAAAATGACTTTCTGAGGGAAAAAAAAGCATGATAAAAATCTACAGTTAAAATCACTGAAGAAAAATAACAGAGATGAAATCAGGCTGCGGATTGTTATTTATTCCACAAATCCTGCGTTTTCTTTCCATACACAAGATTAAAGATTCGTCAAAGATCCATTTTATCCTATTTAAATGAAACGTCTGAAATTTTGATTGGTTTGTTCACGCTTAAAGAATCGAGCTGTGTGGGATCTCTGTAGCTGGTGCAATCACGTAAAATGAACATAATAAATAAAATCTGAGGTCTATTTTATTTCCTCAGTTCCACGTGAACGCTGCTCTCTCTCTCTGTGCCATGTTCAGGATCAGAGGAGCAGAACTATTCTGTAACAAGGACCCGAGATGGAAATCTGGCCAAAATAAAGAGCTCTTTTGTCTCTGTGTGTCTTTTTACAGACTGGATCTGAATAAAGAATCTGTTTAATATAAGCGCTGAGCTGTAAGTGATGTTAGCGGCGTTTGGGCTGCGGAGCTCCTTTTGTCACGCGTTATTAAGATTAACCAGAACCTAAATAACAACCACAATCCTGCTCTCATTCCTCACCGGAGAAATGATAGGCCCCGTGGAGCCCGGCATCAATCATCCATATTAATTGATGTTTAAAACACGTTCCATATGCTGGAGTGTAGCTGAAGCTCTGCGGCGCTCTGCGGAGACCCGATCATAGCCACGACCGGGAGAAAAAACCTTCTCCGACTCTTGTTGGCCACAGTGCTGCGATCTGATTGGTTGTGGGCTGCAGAGACGATGATGGAGAACATTTCGAGGAGTTTCTGAACCTTCAGGTGTTTGATTTTATTTGAATTTAATATTTACAGTAACAAACACAGTCTCTTTTACCTCAGTGTTAAGCTAACAAACTAGCTAATATGAGCTAACCTCACAGGATTTTAACGTGAGAGTTCTAAACATTCATAATATTTATAGCTAACACGATCTAGCTGTCTAGCCAATATGCGCTAATCTGACAAAAATTATAATGGTCCTTATAAGTGTTTGAGGTCTAACAATGGCTAGCTAACCTGAGCGCTATGTTGAGCAGGATTTCTGAGAGGATTTGTACCTAACCATCACAGTTAAAGCTAAAATTAGCTAGAATCCTGAGAGGAATCAGCTAGCTAACTTGAACTAATCTGACAGGGTTTCTAACAGAATTTTGGAGCATTATTTTCTTTAATAGTTTTCATATTTTTATTTTATTTCACAGTATTTTGGATAAAAGTGGCTCATTTTGACCAACTCTGACTCCCAGTAGAAAAGCACATCAGAAAAAAAGCACATGCTTCATGCTTTTAGCTTTTGGCTAGTAATCTGGCCTTCAAGGTTATATGTGTTCAGACTCTCCAGCTCTCGTGTTGATTACGGGTTTTAATTTTCGCTATGTGTTACGTTGCTAGCACCATCGCGCAGACAGAAACCACACGTTACACACAACCGCGAGTCTGATCGCATTTCCACTCCAGCGTTGTTGGTTTTGTTTTCCTTC
>JAUCMX010000009.1:979090-991590 GCA_033459395.1 Hemibagrus guttatus | reverse complement strand
TAATTTTTTATTTATTTGATTATTAATCAACGTTTACAGAACTTTCCTAAAAATGTAAAGTGGAATTAAAAAAAAAAATCCGAGTGGAATATTTCTCAATTCCACAAAGAGAGATCGATTACATCCTTTATTTCATTTATTTATTCCAGAGACTGTAAAAGTGTGGCATAAATTCCTATATTCCTCATGATCACATGACTAAAGTTCACGACTGATACGTGATAATTACATGATGATGATATACTTTATTAAAAATCTGACTGTTACAATCCATTCCTCTCTTAAAACTCCATCAATGATCAGCTGATGACTTCATGAAGCTTCAACCTTCACATCTGCACTGATCATATAATCCACAATTTATATAATCCCTCTTTATAATCCCACTCTCAGTGTTTATAATGATTTATAATCCCACTCTCAGTGTTTATAATGATTTATAATCCCACTCTCAGTGTTTATAATGATTTATAATCCCACTCTCATTGTTTATAATGATTTATAATCCCACTCTCATTGTTTATAATGATTTATAATCCCACTCTCAGTGTTTATAATGATTTATAATCCCACTCTCAGTGTTTATAATGATTTATAATCCCACTCTCAGTGTTTATAATGATTTATAATCCCTCTCTCTCAGTGTTTATAATGATTTATAATCCCACTCTCAGTGTTTATCATGATTTATAATCCCACTCTCAGTGTTTATAATGATTTATAATCTCACTCTCAGTGTTTATAATGATTAATAATCCCACTCTCAGTGTTTATCATGATTTATAATCCCACTCTCAGTGTTTATCATGATTTATAATCTCACTCTCAGTGTTTATAATGATTCATAATCCCACTCTCTGTGTTTATCATGATTTATAATCCCACTCTCAGTGTTTATAATGATTAATAATCCCACTCTCAGTGTTTATAATGATTTATAATCCCACTCTCATTGTTTATAATGATTTATAATCCCACTCTCAGTGTTTATAATGATTTATAATCCCTCTCTCTCAGTGTTTATAATGATTTATAATCCCACTCTCTGTGTTTATCATGATTTATAATCCCACTCTCAGTGTTTATCATGATTAATAATCCCTCTCTCAGTGTTTATAATGATTTATAATCCCTCTCTCTCTGTGTTTATGAAGTTGTTTTCGGCTGCTCCCTGTTCGGGGTCGCCACAGCGGACCAACTAGTCCGCACAACAACTTGGCAAATGTTTTACGCCGGATGCCCTTCCTGCCGCAACCCTCCCATTTTTCCAGGCTTGGGACCAGAACTGCATCCAGTGGCTGGGGTTGAGGCATTGGCTGGAATCGAACCCGGGCCTTCCGCATGATAGGCGAGAAACCTACCACTGAGCCACCAATGCTTTTATAATCCCACTCTCAGTGTTTATAATGATTTATAATCCCATTCTCAGTGTTTATAATGATTTATAATCCCACTCTCAGTGTTTATAATGATTTATAATCCCACTCTCAGTGTTTATAATGATTTATAATCCCACTCTCAGTGTTTATAATGATATATAATCCCACTCTCAGTGTTTATAATGATTTATAATCCCACTCTCAGTGTTTATAATGATTTATAATCCCACTCTCAGTGTTTATAATGATTTATAATCCCTCTCTCAGTGTTTATAATGATTTATAATCCCACTCTCAGTGTTTATTATGATTTATAATCCCACTCTCAGTGTTTATAATGATTAATAATCCCACTCTCAGTGTTTATAATGATTTATAATCCCACTCTCAGTGTTTATAGTGATTTATAATCCCACTCTCAGTGTTTATAATGATTTATAATCCCACTCTCAGTGTTTATAATGATTTATAATCCCACTCTCAGTGTTTATAATGATTTATAATCCCACTCTCAGTGTTTATCATGATTTATAATCCCACTCTCAGTGTTTATAATGATTAATAATCCCTCTCTCAGTGTTTATAATGATTTATAATCCCTCTCTCTCTGTGTTTATGAAGTTGCTTTCGGCCGCTCCCTGTTCGGGGTCGCCACAGCGGACCAACTAGTCCGCACAACAACTTGGCAAATGTTCTACGCCGGATGCCCTTCCTGACGCAACCCTTCCATTTTTCCAGGCTTGGGACCGGAACTGCATCCAGTGGCTGGGATCGAACCCGGGCCTTCTGCATGATAGGCGAGAAACCTACCACTGAGCCACCAATGCTTTTATAACCCCACTCTCAGTGTTTATAATGATTTATAATCCCTCTCTCAGTGTTTATAATGATTTATAATCCCACTCTCTGTGTTTATAATGATTTATAATCCCACTCTCTGTGTTTATAATGATTTATAATCCCACTCTCAGTGTTTATAATGATTTATAATCCCACTCTCAGTGTTTATAATGATATATAGTCCCACTCTCAGTGTTTATAATGATTTATAATCCCACTCTCAGTGTTTATCATGATTTATAATCCCACTCTCAGTGTTTATAATGATTAATAATCCCACTCTCAGTGTTTATAATGATTTATAATCCCACTCTCAGTGTTTATAGTGATTTATAATCCCACTCTCAGTGTTTATAATGATTTATAATCCCCCTCTCAGTGTTTATAATGATTTATAATCCCACTCTCAGTGTTTATAATGATTTATAATCCCTCTCTCTCAGTGTTTATAATGATTTATAATCCCACTCTCAGTGTTTATCATGATTTATAATCCCACTCTCAGTGTTTATAATGATTAATAATCCCACTCTCAGTGTTTATAATGATTTATAATCCCACTCTCAGTGTTTATAATGATTTATAATCCCACTCTCAGTGTTTATAATGATTTATAATCCCTCTCTCAGTGTTTATAATGATTTATAATCCCACTCTCAGTGTTTATAATGATTTATAATCTCACTCTCAGTGTTTATAATGATTTATAATCCCACTCTCTGTGTTTATAATGATTTATAATCCCTCTCTCTCAGTGTTTATAATGATTTATAATCCCACTCTCAGTGTTTATGATGATTTATAATCCCACTCTCAGTGTTTATAATGATTTATAATCCCACTCTCAGTGTTTATAATGATTTATAATCCATCGCTCTCTGTGTTTATAATGATTTATAATCCCACTCTCAGTGTTTATAATGATTTATAATCCCACTCTCTGTGTTTATAATGATTTATAATCCCACTCTCAGTGTTTATAATGATTTATAATCCCTCTCTCTCAGTGTTTATAATGATTTATAATCCCACTCTCAGTGTTTATAATGATTTATAATCCCTCTCTCAGTGTTTATAATGATTTATAATCCCACTATCAGTGTTTATAATGATTTATAATCCCACTCTCAGTGTTAATAATGATTTATAATCCCACTCTCAGTGTTTATAATGATTTATAATCCCACTCTCAGTGTTTATCATGATTTATAATCCCACTCTCAGTGTTTATAATGATTTATAATCCCTCTCTCAGTGTTTATAATGATTTATAATCCCTCTCTCTCTGTGTTTATAATGATTTATAATCCCACTCTTAGTGTTTATAATGATTTATAATCCCTCTCTCTCAGTGTTTATAATGATTTATAATCCCACTCTCAGTGTTTATAATGATTTATAATCCCTCTCTCAGTGTTTATAATGATTTATAATCCCACTCTCAGTGTTTATAATGATTTATAATCTCACTCTCAGTGTTTATCATGATTTATAATCCCACTCTCTGTGTTTATAATGATTTATAATCCCACTCTCAGTGTTTATGATGATTTATAATCCCACTCTCAGTGTTTATCATGATTTATAATCCCTCTCTCAGTGTTTATAATGATTTATAATCCCACTCTCTGTGTTTATAATGATTTATAATCCCACTCTCAGTGTTTATAATGATTTATAATCCCACTCTCAGTGTTTATAATGATTTATAATCCCTCTCTCAGTGTTTATTATGATTTATAATCCCACTCTCAGTGTTTATAATGATTTATAATCCCACTCTCAGTGTTTATAATGATTTATAATCCCTCTCTCAGTGTTTATAATGATTTATAATCTCTCTCTCTCTGTGTTTATAATGATTTATAATCCCACTCTCAGTGTTTATAATGATTTATAATCCCACTCTCAGTGTTTATAATGATTTATAATCCCACTCTCGGTGTTTATAATGATTTATAATCCCACTCTCGGTGTTTATAATGATTTATAATCCCACTCTCAGTGTTTATCATGATTTATAATCCCACTCTCAGTGTTTATAATGATTAATAATCCCACTCTCAGTGTTTATAATGATTTATAATCCCTCTCTCAGCGTTTATAATGATTTATAATCCCTCTCTCTCTGTGTTTATAATGATTTATAATCCCACTCTCAGTGTTTATAATGATTTATAATCCCACTCTCAGTGTTTATAATGATTTATATTCCCACTCTCAGTGTTTATAATGATTTATAATCCCACTCTCAGTGTTTATAATGATTTATATTCCCACTCTCAGTGTTTATGATGATTTATAATCCCACTCTCAGTGTTTATCATGATTTATAATCCCTCTCTCAGTGTTTATAATGATTTATAATCCCACTCTCTGTGTTTATAATGATTTATAATCCCACTCTCAGTGTTTATAATGATTTATAATCCCACTCTCAGTGTTTATAATGATTTATAATCCCACTCTCAGTGTTTATAATGATTTATAATAACACTCTCAGTGTTTATAATGATTTATAATCCCACTCTCAGTGTTTATAATGATTTATAATCCCACTCTCAGTGTTTATCATGATTTATAATCCCACTCTCAGTGTTTATAATGATTTATAATCCCACTCTCAGTGTTTATAATGATTTATATTCCCACTCTCAGTGTTTATAATGATTTATAATCCCACTCTCAGTGTTTATAATGATTTATAATCCCACTCTCAGTGTTTATAATGATTTATAATAACACTCTCAGTGTTTATAATGATTTATAATCCCACTCTCAGTGTTTATAATGATTTATAATCCCACTCTCAGTGTTTATCATGATTTATAATCCCTCTCTCAGTGTTTATAATGATTTATAATCCCACTCTCAGTGTTTATAATGATTTATAATCCCACTCTCAGTGTTTATAATGATTTATAATCCCACTCTCAGTGTTTATAATGATTTATAATCCCACTCTCAGTGTTTATAATGATTTATAATCCCACTCTCAGTGTTTATAATGATTTATAATCCCTCTCTCTCAGTGTTTATAATGATTTATAATCCCACTCTCAGTGTTTATAATGATTTATAATCCCACTCTCTGTGTTTATAATGATTTATAATCCCACTCTCAGTGTTTATAATGATTTATAATCCCACTCTCTGTGTTTATAATGATTTATAATCCCGCTCTCTCAGTGTTTATAATGATTTATAATCCCACTCTCAGTGTTTATAATGATTTATAATCCCTCTCTCAGTGTTTATAATGATTTATAATCCCACTATCAGTGTTTATAATGATTTATAATCCCACTCTCAGTGTTAATAATGATTTATAATCCCACTCTCAGTGTTTATAATGATTTATAATCCCACTCTCAGTGTTTATCATGATTTATAATCCCACTCTCAGTGTTTATAATGATTTATAATCCCTCTCTCAGTGTTTATAATGATTTATAATCCCTCTCTCTCTGTGTTTATAATGATTTATAATCCCACTCTCAGTGTTTATAATGATTTATAATCCCTCTCTCAGTGTTTATAATGATTTATAATCCCACTCTCAGTGTTTATAATGATTTATAATCTCACTCTCAGTGTTTATAATGATTTATAATCCCACTCTCTGTGTTTATAATGATTTATAATCCCACTCTCAGTGTTTATGATGATTTATAATCCCACTCTCAGTGTTTATCATGATTTATAATCCCTCTCTCAGTGTTTATAATGATTTATAATCCCACTCTCTGTGTTTATAATGATTTATAATCCCACTCTCAGTGTTTATAATGATTTATAATCCCACTCTCAGTGTTTATAATGATTTATAATCCCACTCTCAGTGTTTATAATGATTTATAATCCCACTCTCAGTGTTTATAATGATTTATAATCCCACTCTCAGTGTTTATAATGATTTATAATCCCACTCTCTGTGTTTATAATGATTTATAATCCCTCTCTCTGTGTTTATAATGATTTATAATCCCACTCTCTGTGTTTATAATGATTTATAATCCCACTCTCTGTGTTTATAATGATTTATAATCCCACTCTCAGTGTTTATAATGATTTATAATCCCACTCTCAGTGTTTATAATGATTTATAATCCCACTCTCTGTGTTTATAATGATTTATAATCCCACTCTCAGTGTTTATAATGATTTATAATCCCACTCTCTGTGTTTATAATGATTTATAATCCCTCTCTCTGTGTTTATAATGATTTATAATCCCACTCTCAGTGTTTATAATGATTTATAATCCCACTCTCAGTGTTTATAATGATTTATAATCCCTCTCTCAGTGTTTATAATGATTTATAATCCCACTCTCTGTGTTTATAATGATTTATAATCCCACTCTCAGTGTTTATAATGATTTATAATCCCACTCTCTGTGTTTATAATGATTTATAATCCCTCTCTCTGTGTTTATAATGATTTATAATCCCACTCTCAGTGTTTATAATGATTTATAATCCCACTCTCTGTGTTTATAATGATTTATAATCCCACTCTCAGTGTTTATAATGATTTATAATCCCACTCTCTGTGTTTATAATGATTTATAATCCCACTCTCTGTGTTTATAATGATTTATAATCCCACTCTCAGTGTTTATAATGATTTATAATCCCACTCTCTGTGTTTATAATGATTTATAATCCCTCTCTCTGTGTTTATAATGATTTACACCTCTGACTCTCTCATTAGGGATAAATTTATACATTTAAAAATTTATAACCTGAATTTCTATATTTCTATAAATCTGATGATCTGTTATCAAAGCAATACGCAAATAATGAATTTTGTTACACACACAATTTTTAAATAATGTTTTCTAAATTAAGTATTTATATTTTAAAAAATATAACTTTGTACATTCCTAGTGATTGTGGAATTTCAAATGATTAATTAATTCATTTTTAATTAATTCACAATACAACAAAAAATACATATACTTTTTTTGTTTTAGAAAATGTCAAATTTTTCATATTTTAAAACTTTAAAGCTGTCAACTTTAAAGAATGTTTGAATGATAATTAAAAAGACACAAACCTTTAAATAAAATATTGCAGTTTGTAAAAAAAAAAAAAATACTCTAAATATGTTTAAAATTTCGAAGTCTGTCAAATTCAAACAAAGAAATTAAAAGAAATTAAAAGTTAAAAAATATTTAAAAAATTTTAAAGAATGATGCAGTAAAATCAGTGATCTTTTTTTAGAGGTAACTTTCTCTCTTTAGAATTTTTTCAATTTTTTATTTTTTTTAATTTTTGAACAATGCTGGAGATAAAAAAAAAAAACAATATTAAAAATAAAAATAAATGGATTAATTATTCATTCATTCATTCATTGTGTACCGCTTATCCGAACTATTCTCGGGTCACGGGGAGTCTGTGCCTATCTCAGGCGTCATTGGGCATCAAGGCAGGATACACCCTGGACGGAGTGCCAACCCATCACAGGGCACACACACACACACACACACACACACACACACACACACTCATTCACTCACACAATCACACACTACAGAGAGACACCAATCGACCTACAATGCATGTCTTTGGACTGGGGGAGGAAACCGGAGTACCCGGAGGAAACATGGATTAATTAATTCATGATTATTTAAATGAATAGAGTAAAACATATTTGGTAAAAAAAAAAAAGAAAGAAAAATATGTCAGATAGGAAGATAATGATTTGGACATCTGGTTATTTTTTATTCAGAGAGAAAAATAAATCCTATTTTCTGCTGCGCTTTTCCGAGTGAAATCTGTGTTAATGTTTGCAGTGAGTCGACGTTTCAGCTGATGTTGCTCTGATCAGGAGGCGTGTAGCTGAAGGGGTTCAGCAGGCATGAGAAGACCAGTTAGAAGTTTTCCCAAAGCTTTGTTGGAGGCAACGAAAAAAGCAACAACCAAAAAAAACAGAAGCTTAGTCTAGACATGCGAGTGAGCGGAGAGAAGAAATGAAATGAGTGGGTTAGTGTGTGTGTGTGTGTGTGTGTGTGTGTGTGTGTGTGTGCTTGTGTGTGTGTGTGGTGGTCGAAACAAAAAAAAAATCCCCCCCTGTGTGAGGCTAATAATTAAAGGTGTGTGTGTGTGTGTGTGTGTGTGTGTGTGTGTGTGTGTTGACCGTAATTACACACATTCCTCAGTGGGGCAGGATGGCAGGGTGTGGCACTTCCTGTGTAAATATGGAACAGGTAAAAAGAAACACGCACACACACACACACACACACAGTGATGTGAGGAAGAGCTTAGTCGAGGCCACCTGTGAGATGTTTGCTGTAGGTTCTCACACACTGATATCTTTATAAATAAATTAATGAAATATTTGCTCATAAAATTTAAAACCATGAATTTCAAAAGAAAAAGAGTGAAGAGTTTTATATCTATTCTTTCATTTCATATTATTATTATTATTATTATTATTTTTGTTGTTTGTTGTTGTTTGTTGTTGCAGTTAGCGACTCCAAATTTGATCAGCTTTGCCTATAAAAAACTAATTTTTTACCCAATTTTTTTTCATTACCTTAAATTGAGTCAAAAATCTCAGAAAAAAGGAAAAAAGTACTTTTTATTTAATTTCATTTTATTTTATTATTATTATTTATTTCATTTCATTATTTTTTGTATTGTATTTCATTTCATTTTATTTAATTTTATTTTATTTAATTTCATTTTATTTTATTCAGTACCTTCAGGGAAAAGTTTTTCAGCTCAGAGAGACACAGAGACGTGGACGACGCGCTGACCTCACCTGAATTTTTTCAATTTAATTTAAGAATAAATATTTCTGTATTAAATTGTTTCAGTAAACTGTCTGTGTCCATGTTAGGTGAAGGTGTGTGAGGTGTGGTGAAGCCCCCTGTAAATTCTCCTCAGTAATTAAGGGTGTAATTCGATGGGATTGGGTGAATGTTGTCGGTGTGATGTCGGTGTGTAATGAGACAGAAAGTCACCTCTGGCAATTTAAATGTCACATTAATAAGGAATCCCGCGAGGGCGTAATGAACCAGACGACGTGTAGCGCATGGATCAATAGGCCAGTTAACACACCGCAAACAGACGTCAATAAACATATGCGTGAATTGATTCTGTCCAGTTATTATCATATAAAACAGTTGGGTAAGTCTGCAGATAATTGCTGATGGGATATAAAGTACCCATGATGCCCCTGGTGGTAAGAAGGGGGGGGGGGGGAGTGGGGGTTTGGAGAAGACCTGCTCATATGCAAAGCAGTTAAACACTTTTAATCGATTCACAAGCAGTGTGTGTGTGTGTACATGTGTGTGTGCGTGTGTGTGTGTATGTGTATATGTACGTGTGTCTGTATGTATGTGTGTATGTGTTTGTACATGTGTAGATTACTTTACACTAGATTACACTAGATTATTTTACACCAGATTACTTTACACTAGATTACACTAATGAACAACTGTTAGCAAAGGCTAAGCAACTTGTTAGTTTTTAGTGGTTGTTTAGCTGCTAGTTTAACAAGTTAAAATTCATTATGGAGATTTAATACAGTTCATGTTTTTCCTCGAAACTCAGATATATCCGTTCCTACCTGACTGTGAGAGAAACGTTTTTAAAACTTTTTTCTTCAGATATAGCTAGTTCTGCTAGCACGTTATATTGCAGTCCTGGACAAAGGAAGGCTGAAGCAGGATTTTTGGTGGTTTAAAGTCTTTAAAGATCTTTTTCACTGCTGATTTACTGCATCATCTTTTGGCTGCATGCTGCACAGTATAGAGGTCCATTATTTCCAGTGCACACACACATTTTCTGACATGCTAAACCCCTGTATTAGCATAACATTTCCACTGTACTCACACACACACACACACACACAGACACACACATATCAGTGTGTAGTGGCAGTAAGTTGACTGTAAGTCCTGTCACACTCAGCTGCTCTGCTCCATCCTCCTGTTTTAAGCGATCGTATGTGTATCATAACAGATTAGGAGCCGGATTAGCCCTAAGCTAACCTTTATCCTCCCTCGTCCCTACCTGAAACTTACAAGCCGATCGGACCGGCCTGATCCCGAACGACACTCGGCCCCTCATTACCCGGATTAAGGGGAACTCTTTTGAGTAATTATTTTCACATCGGATAAACATTAAGCTTTGCACGGATTTAGCCGAGCTCTCGCCCGACACCGCGGAGAAAGACGTAGATCCGAGCAGGCTTATCGCGGCGTAGCGGGGTGCTAGTGGCCTAATCGGAAGTCACCGACAAACAGTGAGAGAAAGACAAGGAAAACACGGATGATTAAGGGGATAAAAGAGAATCCAAACAAATTAAGGCACTGGGCTGAATTTATTTACATTTCGGATCAGCCGAGGAGGAAATTAGGCCTCGGCTTTTTACTCGCTTTTTTAATCGTTTCCTGGACGTCCGCTGCTAGTCGTTTAAAGCAGATTGCTACAGACCGATAAAAAAACTCGTGAACTTTCCTGACAGATCTGTAAAAAAGGGCAAATGTCGCTCGCTTTGGAAAACCCGGTTCTGATTTCATATATTATTTCAATCATAGACAATTACAGAGTGAGATCACATCAATTGGAGGCCAGATAACCTTTTAAGGAAAGAATTCCCAGAGTGGTCTGACCTTTGACCTCAACGTTGCAAGTAATCTTCACTTGCACTGGCACACACACACACACACACACACACACACACACTCTCTCTCTCTCTCTGATTCTCTTACATTCCTGACTGTAGAAACACTTCACCTTTATTTGTTTGAATTCTCACATAAATCACTTTTTACAAATAATAAAAGCCACTTCCTCTACATGCCCCGCCCCTTTTACACTGCTGTTGACTGGTCTACATTTGCATGAAGGAATGTGACTGGCTCTTCCGGTTTATGATGCAACAACAATACAGTGTATTGAAGTGAAAAAAAAAATTATATGAGATTAAATCATGAGAACAGCAACGAAACCTAGCTAGCGTCTTCGTCCAAACGCAGAATTCATAAAATAATCGTGATTTTTCAAATTTTCTTGCACTTCTAAGCTCTAGCTTTTTGCCTGTTCACTACTAAAAGTTCATTCTACTAAAGATATTTGTTATTTTTTATGACTGACTTTGTGCAATGTTGTGCATCTTATGATTTATTGGTTTCAATAAAAAGGGTGAATTTTGCTAATAATTTATAATAAATAAATATAAAATTAAATTAAACTCTACCCTGAAACGCAGTTACAGCTGTTGTGTGTGTGATAAAGGAATAAATATTAACATTGTTCATTAGAGGAAATATTTCTGGAGGTTTCTGAAGGCTGAATAAATATGGCCGTTTATTCTATCTAATTTTTTTCTGCTGCTTATTTAAAAAATTTTCTTCATTTTTTCTGACCAGTTTTCTGAAATCTCCTGAAAGTGTTGAGGAGAGCTGAATTGTGCGAGCTGTTTTCTTTGCTCCCAGAGCGTCAGAGTCTTGAAATAAGAGGTACGATAGCTTAAGCCGGTGTGATTTCAGTGGAATTTTCAGATTATCACTCACCAATATGTCCCAGAACCCAATAAGATCTTTGTCTAATTCTATAACAGTCTGTGTGATAAGGTGTGTTATCCGTGTCAGATCCTACGATGAAGATCCTCTGACGATAGAGCTGCGATTAAACCTGACGACTTTTTTACCTTTGTGAGCGAGCTGGTAATCTGCGTGAGCTGGAAATCGGCTTGTACGGAAACTTGCTAAACAATGGAGCTTTTCTTTTCTTCAGCATCATCATCATCATCATCATCATCATCATCATCAGTCCTGAGTCACGGCCATACCTGTGACATCAGCCACGCCTCCTGGTTACAAAAAACAGAACCAGAGTCTTTTCTACAACCTTAATTTGTAGCTGATCAGAGGAGCTCCGTCTCTGCAGCACCAGTTTCATCTCAGCTAAAATGCTAACTAGCATATCAGTGACCTTCGTTTGCTAAGTAAGTGTGACATAACAGGATTAGCTTGCTAGTTAGCACACATCCCTAATTTGTATCTGATGTAGCTCATCTAAAATTTACAAAAATCAACTAGACAGTTAACACTAGAGCTTAAGTGATATTTAATTTAATCCTAAATAAAATAAAAATAGAATTTTTAGTTCACAGCTAATGTTACTAGCAGGAAGCTAACCAAGTAGCATGAGAAGGCAGACACTTGTTTGTTTTGATCATTTCTTTATCTTTATAAACACTAAACACATAATTAATTAATCTAATTATGACACAATCACACATTTTTGTTTCCTCATTTTA
>JAUCMX010000009.1:954090-969090 GCA_033459395.1 Hemibagrus guttatus | reverse complement strand
TGCACCATGACACAGTGTCATGAAGTCAATATGATTCATGACTTAAATGAGTCACTGATTCACACAGGAGTCAATCTGATTCATGATTGAAATGAGTCACTGATTCACAAGCTGACCTGCATCATGACACAGAAGTCAATATGATTCATGACTGAAATGAGTCACTGATTCACACAGGAGTCTATCTGATTCATGACTGAAATGAGTCACTGACTCACACAGGAGTCAATCTGATTCATGACTGAAATGACTCACTGATTCACACGCTGACCTGCAGAATGAAAAAAAAGGAATCTATCAGGATTAAATGATTTGATGATTCAAATCTACTGAATCACAGTCAAGAACTAACCTTTGTCATGACTAAATGACTCACTGATTCAAATACTGACCTTCTGATTCTGTTTGAAACAAATTTATATTTACTTTAACTTTAGTCTACGATAACTTGTAGCTTTTGCAAAAGAAGGTTGAAATGTTGAATTTTTTTAACAGCAACAGCTGCTATAATGACATGGGTGAGTGAGAAAACACACCGACTCTTAAGATTAGAGAGAGAGAGATAGAGGGGAGAGAGAGAGAGAGAGAGAGAGAGAGAGAGAGAGAGAGAGAGAGAGAGAGAAGGAATATGAATGAGTTTTTCTCTCGAGGGAGGAGGAGAGGTCAGTCCACTCTAATAGGAATTAAGGTCAGAATGGGCATATTATCATCACAGTGTGTGTGTGTGTGTGTGTGTGTGTGTGTGTGTGTGTGTATCAGGTCAGGGTTAAACACATGGCTGTGTGTTTTAGGTCTCAGGGTTAAATGTACAGTACTGTTCTGTGTGATTGTCTATTTTAAAGGTGAAGGTTAAAGTTTTCATTTTTTCCATCTTTTTTTCTCTCTCTTTTTTGACATTTTTTTGTTTTTTCGAGTCACATGATTGATGATTTGCGGCTGCTGTTACAGTTCCAAAGCTGCCATTCATTATTTTGTGTGTGTTGTGTATGAGAACGGTGGCTGCTCGGGTAATGCAGAACAGCCAGAGATCCTGAGATCGGAAAATAGCTGCCAGATTTCTCTCGAAAAAAAAACACAATATTTAAGAATTCAGTGGATTTTTATTTACATTTCCTTTAAAGAGAGAACCTAGAATATCAATACTGTTGTTTTGTAATTTTCAAGAAATGTATTTAGTTGTATTTGATTTAAAATTATACTAAAACTTTTTACTCTATTTAGATAGATAGATAGATAGATAGATAGATAGATAGATAGATAGATAGACAGACAGACAGACAGACAGGCAGGCAGGCAGGCAGACAGACAGACAGACAGATAGAGAGAGAGGAGAGAGACAGATAAAGAGACAGATAGAGATAGAGAAAGAGAGGGAGAGAGAGACAGACAGACAGATGGATAGATAGATAGATAGATAGATAGATAGATAGATAGATAGATAGATAGATAGATAGATAGATAGATAGATAGATAGATAGATGGATTGAGATTGAGATTGATATGGAGAGAGAGAGGGAGAGAGAAAGAGCGATAGATAGATAGATAGATAGATAGATAGATAGATAGATAGATAGATAGATAGATAGATAGATAGATAGATAGATAGAGTATGAGATTGTTTGTTTTTAATGCATGAATAAACATGATTATGGAAATTAGAACATCATTCTCTTATCACTAGTATAATCTAACCTAGTTACCTAGCAACCAGCAGTAAACTAGTTCACAGGCCTGATTTCAGTCTCAGGTTCTTTACACCTTTATATTCTCACTGATTGACTTAATGACTGCCAAATAAATACAGCATCGTGTTACTATGACAACCACCCTTAGATAAAGTTTATGATTAATGTGATCCATTTTCGTTTCTACCTGTGATTGGAAAACAGTGTCTCAACATCCTAAAGAGAAAAAAAAATCTCTGAATGTCACTCAGGCCATAATTACGTCTCCCCAGGTGTGGCCAGTGACAGACAGACGGACAGATAAATTGATAAATAGATAACTTTGACCTTTGGGCTCTTCGGAAATTTCACTTACAGCTCAAGATCCAAACTGTTTATTAACAAGCGAACAGTGTGTGTGTGTGTGTGTGTGTGTGTGTGTGTGGGGATATGTTATGAGAAAAATAAATTAGGACAGGCTCCTGGGTCGTCTCTGTCCAATCAGATGACCAAAGATTAGTCTCCATAATTATAGTAAAGGGCAATGGGGTTGATATGAGAGCAGGTCGGAGGTCGTGGCCGTTATAAGTGATTCTCCGGTGGAGTGTAATGTGGAGCCTCATCTCCATTCCGCAGGCTGATTGCCGCCTGTCACATTCCCGTCAGATCATGTAAATTGTGTCTGGCAAGAGATGAAGGGGGTAGAGTGTGTGTGTGTGTATGTGTGTGTGTGTGTGTGTGTGTGTGTGTGTGTATGAGGTGAAGAGAGAGAAACAGGGGGGGTTTACTTTCTGTCCAGCCAAACTGACTATGGCATTCCCGACGTTCCTGTTCCCGGAGCCAATGTGTCTGTAAATGGTTTCTGGTGGCAATCTGAAGAAGGACATTTTGGCCTCATCCTCTTTAATAGGTTGTCCTCCTCGGGCTAAAATTGAACAGCCCCGACATGGCCTAAGGCGGACGATAAAAATTCAATAATTCGTCCCGGGGGTCAGAGTCCTGTCATTTTTTTGGGGATGGGGGAGTAATTATTCCATACTAACACCGAGCGCTGAGAGATGGCCTTTCCGGAGAAGATAGTGTTGAGGGTGTGTATGTGTGTGTGTGTGTGTGTGTGTGTGTGTGTGAACTTTGACAGCGCTCTTAACCTTCACGGGTTCCTCCACACTACTACAATATGTGTAAACATTTTAATATAAAAATATAATAACTGAATATTTTTGACAAATTAAAGGAAAAAAAACAATCCTGTGGAATTCTGAATTTTCCATGTGTATATATATAACTCAGGGACATTTCCATCTCTGTGCATGTATTATGTTTACCATACGTTTCCCAAATTGGACTTAATTAGCTTTGACTCAGAACCTGTTCATCTTCAGGAAGTGTTTTATCCTGGATCATGGATCATATCTCGGGAATTCTGTGTTGTGAGCCGGGAATACAGCCGAAACCCAGCTCCAGTCCTTCACATCCTCACTTGGTGTCTAGCACAGTCACACTTTGGATGTTTATCCATTTAGTGCTCCAAATATTCCTATCTGTATTCGAATTTAAACCCAGAGTGGGCGTGGCCTAAACCAGAAGAACAGTGATCCAGTGATGGAGAGAGAATTCCGGCCCAGACGTGTCATCGACCTCCAGACTGGGTTCAAATGATATGTTTAATATAATTAGATTTTCAAATCAATTTATTGGTTTAATTTCCCCAAATAGAAATAAACTTGTGCTGTAATTGTAGGGAGCATGACACTGGCCACTGTAAGGTGGACACTGACCACTGTCCACTGCAAATTTTAATGAAGGTGGTCTTTTTTTTGTCCTACAAGTCTGACCTCTCGCTCCTGTAGGACGTGTAGATCGCTAACGATTAGCAGCGTTCATGTGGAATATTCTCGTTAAAAACACGCCGAGCGCATTTTAAGGCAGCCTTAGACATTCCGCAGAACACACACACACACACACACACACACACACACACACACACACACACATACATCTCTCTATTGATCCCCATATATGTCAAAAATCAACGAGCATAATTCTCTATAAAACGTCGCTGAAAGGAGGAAAATTGAAAAGGAGGCGAGCGTGTCCCCTCGGAGACGGCGGCGGGTCGGAGGCAGGCCGCACGCTTGTCAGTTTTTATATGACATTATTATTCCGAGAGTCATAAATTCCAGGCATGTTAAGATCTCAGACAACAACAATATGAGATTCAATCAATGCGGCGCTCCCGAGAGGCCACGCTGCCAGGTGACTTCTTTAAAAAAAATCGCACCGCAGGATTTCTGCATAATTGCGCTCGGCGTCTGGCTGCGTTTCATCGAGTTAACGTGAAGGAGCGCAGAAAAACACGGTTCATAAAATACGGCTTGTGGAAGGCAGATGGAGCGAGGTGAAGCGTGCTCACGTCCGCCCCGTTTTACAGCGGTTCAGAGCCGAGAGGAACGCCAGCGCGTCAGGCGTAAACCTCCTGGTGGATGAAGAGAACCGAACTGAGGAGGTGGAAAGTGAAGTAAATGATGATGTAGCGAGGGTGTGTTCAAGTCTCCGCCCACTGCTGATCGATCAGGAGGCAACTACATATGTTTCGAATTGCTACTAATGAAACCGCAGCCACGAAAAGTTTCGCAGGACAGAAATGCTAGCAGCTAAAGAAGCTAAGAGGTCATGGAATTTTCCGGGGTCCGTTTTGTATCGTGGAAATCCTGCAGCAGTCACATGATGTTTGTCAAAAGTTGTTGTTTTTTGGCAAGTTACTGTTTGTAGTCATGGATTCACGGCTAGCATCTGGTGACACAGTCGCTAACTACAGAACATCTAAGAAAAACACAACATCCGACCAGGAATCAGACATCTTTGGGATAAAATGATAAATCCTGGATGTAAATCCTGAGACTTCTGGAAGTTTCTAGTTTCCAGTTCACTCGGTTTGACGCTAGTTACCGTTTCTGTCTTAAGTTACTGCTTGTTGCCATGGTAACATAGCTAAATACAGAACACAATGAACAAATGACAATGCTTTGCAGAATCGACTACTGGTCCAGAACCTGTGAGTAATAACGAAGATCTAGAACCAAAAAAACTTTTCACTTTGGGGAAAAAAACGAAGAGCAGTTATACGACTGATCTTCACTCTTGTTGTTAGTCGGGAAACTTGTACTGATTCTCATTTGTATAAAATGTCATTCTGCCTGACGTGTCCTCTGTTGTCTTCAGGTAGGGGGCGTGGCCTAAAGTCTGGTTTCTGAGTTCTGCGTTCTGCGTTCTGATTGGCCAGAGCGTGTTGATGTTAAACCGATGTGCACTCAGAGCAGAGTTCTGTGTTCTGATTGGTCAGAGCGTGGTGATTAATTCTCTGTAACAGCGGCTCTGAGTGGAGTGCAGCAGAAAATGACTGTGAATTAAGAGGAAATAACCATGTGTGTGTCAACAGCACACACACACAAACAGTACACACAGTATACACACACACACACACACAAACACATACACACGCACACACACACACATTCTGCTTTATTCATTACAAACTGACAGAGTTTATGAAAAATGCAATCATGAAAATGCAAACGTGTATTCGTGTGTGTGTGTGTGTGTGTATGTGTGTGTGTGTGTGTGTGTGTGCCTGTGTGTGTGTGTGTGTGTGTGTGTGTGTAATGTATTCAGTGATTGAGTGCTATCTGACGCTCTCTTAATTAGCATGCTAATGAGAACATGTCTTCGTCTGAGCATTCAGGGGTTTAACGCCGGCGACTCGTCCGATCTCAGATAAATCATCCTCCACTTCATATCAGCGATGTGTTAATCAATGATCCGATCGATCGGCCTTCCGGATCCTGCCGGGAGCGAGAGCGTCTCAGGAGGAAGCCGGAATACCGTGATGATTAAACACTACAGGATGCTTCAGCGCTGTCGGGTTAGCTCAGGTCTCTCCAGGCTCAGACTCCGCTCGGGTTTTTATCTCTGTAATCTTTATTTTTAAATTAAATTAGAATTGGAAACAAATTGTTTTATTGTAAACTGTTTACGTTTATTTTTCTTCCCTCTCAATCACACTCAGAATGAACATCTGGTCTTACAGGGTTTTTTTTTACACTAATCTGTACACAAAAATGTAAACTATTTTTCACAAACTTGTACACAAAAAATGACCACTTGTTTGTTTTTGTTTGTTTCCTGTCGTTTTTATTCATATTTAATTTAGAATAAATTCAATATTATTGTTTTAATAGCACATCCTCATCGAGACACTGTTTATTTATTTATTTATTTATTTATTTATTTATTTATTTAAAAATCTCTAAAAAGTAAAAAAAAAGAAAAGAATTCAGATGTAGAATGATTTGCATCATTTCTGAGTTTATTTGTTGCTTTATAGTTAAATAAATGAATGAACTTCAGATGTGTTGTGTGAGAGACTAGGAAATGGGGAAAAGTGTTTGTTTGTTTGTTTGTTTGTTTGTTTGTTTGTTTGTTTGTTTGTTTGTTATTGCTGAACGGTTATTTTCCAGATTGAAAGAAAGAGTTTTTGCAGCTCAGTTTTAGAAGTTTCTCCCAGTTGAAGTCACAATGAACATTTAATAGAAATTTTATTTAATAAAATGATATTAATAAATATTAATCTAATATTAATCTTAAAATAAAATAATATTTAATGTTTAGTTTGCTGCAGTTCTGTAGCTGTAAAAACAGCAGCTTGAATCCAATCCGCTGAGGAGATTTTCATTTAACGTAATTTACTGCAAATGTGAGAAACTTTTAAACCCCAAAATCTTAACAAAGAGAAATCTCTAGAACTGAGTCCACTTCCTCTCTCACTTCCATCTCAGGACTCTGTTCACTCAATTCAATTCCTTTCATTCTTATATCTAAGACGTTTTTGCTTATTTTGACAGAAATTTTAAGTTTATTGCACTCATTAAAAACCCCCTGATGAATTGGACCAGAGTTAAACTCTCAGGTGTTAAGGTGTGATGTTTACACTGAAGTGGATCCTTTTGTCTTCAAGCTGAAAACATTTCACACTAATGCTGTAAAGATTTTTCAAAATAATCTTACTGAGTAGAAATATCTCAAATGTAGTGAAATGCATCGGATATTTCTTTTATTAAGATTCCAATCATCTTAATCGAAGCTTAATGCAGCTGTTTCCAGATGTTTTCACTCTCTTTAAGCTCGATATCGTCTGCTTCCTCTGGCAGATTTTGAACATTTGTCATTAATTTTAAGGATTTATTTCTAGAAGGAAGTGAATTGATCAGTCAGTGAAATAAAAAATGTAAAGAATTTATTTCAAAGATTTTAATTAGTAAAAAAATAAGTCTGGAAATAAGTTTAATAATGGACAGTGGGTTCATTTATGGCCAAGATGTTATAAATATAATAATCTGCTTGTAGATGGGATTTGATTATATTTCAGATATTTCCATGTTATGAGACTGGAATGATGACTGAGTGATGGAGACGAGGTTGGAGTTGAGGTGTGGTTGTTATTTCTGACCGGAGACATGATGATTATCCGTCAGGACGAGTCGCGGCCCAGCTGTAGCACATTACAGCCAATAAATGTGCGATGGCACTACTCAATTTAAACTAAAGCCCCTCTCTTCCTCGGCTGTTTAATAGACCTGCTACATTAACACACCTCTACTGTGTGTGTGTGTGTGTGTGTGTGTGTGTGTGTGTGTGTGTGTAAAGTTAAAAAGTGAAACACATTTGAACTGTTTTTGGATCTGATTATAAAGGTTAGATGAAGGATATAAAAAATCTCATGTTTTTTTCTCTTCTTCTGTCAGTCGGCCATCTTGGAACCTTTTCTTCCTGAATACAAAAAATTCATTTTGTGTCATTTTATAGATTTATATAAAAATAAATAATGCAGAATAACAACAAACGTGCCAGATGACTGACAGCTGATTAAACACCTTCACACACACACACACACACACACACACACACACACACACACACACACTCTCTCACTTTTCACCTTTACACATTCACAACATGACTTCAGGGTTTTTGTTTGTTTGTTTTTTAGATCTTTATGTTTAATGTTTTTGTCTTTCTCCATTGTTTAAAGGCAAACTCTTTATGAGTCAAATCCACGTGTTTGTTGTTGTGTTGCTGTGTTTATATGAGGGGTTATTTATTTCCAAATATGTCAATCATTTTTAAAAGAAAATTAAACAAAAGAAATAAACAAAAAAATGTACACATTAATTAATAAATAAATAAATTAATTGATTAGAAATAAATAAAATGTAAAAAATACTAAATAAATAAACAAACAAACAAACAAATAAATAAACAAATTACTAAATAAATAAATAATTTTTTTTATTTATGTGTTTTTTATTTATACATTTTTTTATACATTGTTTTTCGTGTTGTTGTTTTTTTCTTATTCACACATTTACGAAAAAAAAATCTGAAAGACCAGAGAGACACACTGAAGAACCTTCTGTCTTCTAGATTTACTTCCAGATTTACTCTGTGTGTGTGTGTGTGTGTGTGTGTGTGTGTGTGTGTGTGTGTGTGTGTTAGGGAGAACATTCTGCTGATCAGAGACTTTCTCAAGTCGTTAGTGTAATTACTGTGTGAACAAATGACTACTGTGTGTTCATTAACTCTGTAACACACACACACACACACACACACACACACACACACACTCTCATCTGTCAGTGTGTATTGTGTGTAAGACTGATGGGTCACATCCTAACTGTCGTGTCCAATAATTGTGTAAAGTGTGTGTGTGTGTTTAATGCATGTGTGTGTCATTGATCTTATCCCATTAAACATTAACAACAAGGTGACGAGCTGCAGACACACACACACACACACACACACACACACACACACACACACAGATGAATAGAGCTGTAAGAGAGGGAGACAGGCCACTTAGAGGTGAGTGAGTGATGAGCAGAGAAAGTGTTAATGACAGAGAGATAGCCTTATCACACACACACACACACACACACACACACACACAAACACACTCTCACAATTTCACAAGAAATATTTAACATTTTGATTGTTATTCGATTTCATACAAACTAAATTAAGATAACACAAACTATAAAATCTATTTAAAAACAATAACTGATTCAAAAAAGTAAAATAAATAACTAAAAGAAGAAAAGAGAAAATATCAGGCAGTGAGGATCATGGTGTTGTATTCACACGCAGCCTGATCTCCATTTCAGTGTGTCGGCCGCTCCGCCCCTCGAGGTTCACATCGGCTTTCTTCAGCTTGCTCTTTGTAATGAATCCTGACAGGTCTGTGTGTGTGTGTGTGTGTGTGTGTGTGTGTGTGTTTTCAGCCTTTTATCAGAGACAAGCCTCCAGGCCCTGCAGTGCTCTACATGTCCTTCTTCTCCTTCTCCTTTATATTTATTTATTTATTTCTCTGGCGTCTCTTCTTCCCGGCGTGTCCCGGCGTTCCCGCTGACAGCCCGGCGCTCCGGAGAGCCCGGCGTGTGACTAATGGCCGTTTTGATGTGACGGTGGCGGCCGTCTGGGGAAATTGAAGCTGTCGATATCTTTTGTGTCTCTCTCGATGGGGTGTTATTGTGGACGGGTCCTTCGGGGACAGACAGTATGTGGTCAGCAACAACTTTCTCTCCTCGCTTTCTGTGTTTTATTGCAGCTATTGATCGTGTGGAGGCTTCACCGCGCCGCTAATTTCCTTGTTAACATAAATTTGTCAGGAGGGAAAAGAAAAAAAGGGCCTTCCATCACTCCACTAACAATGAAACTTCAACCCGAGATCCACCCGCCCCCATCTATCTATCTATCTATCTATCTATCTATCTATCTATCTATCTATCTATCTATCTCAGCTACAGTTTTGCTAAATCATAGAACAGACTCTCTCTCTCTCTCTCTCTCTCTCTCTCTCTCACTCTATCTCTCCATCTGTTCATCTCTCTCTCTGTCTTTCCATCTTCTTTTCAATTTACTACTCTCTGTCTCTCTCTCTCTCTCTCTCTCTCTCTTTCTTTCTCTCTCTCTCCCTCCCTGTCTGTCTGTCTTCTTTTCAATTCAATGCTCTCTCTCTCTCTCTCTCTCTCTCTCTCTCTCTCTCTCTCTCTCTCTTTATTAAACAGCTGGTCGTTAAGCCATCACGTAATAAATACACTGTTTTTCTTTTTTTCTCGAATTAAAGGCGAGTTAAACACAAACCATGTGTAATGACCTTTTTATTGAGGTCTGCTTAGCCAATCAAATTAGCCGTGAGGATCAGACCTTTATTACCCAGAAGCCCCTGAGCTGTTAGATTCATACAATAGTGTTTTAAACGGTGACGTGTTCGACGAGCCGAGACCAAACCCGAACCAAGTCAGGATCTCTGTCTCACACTGATGGGTATGGAGCATCACAGACACACAGCTATATATATATATATAAAGTTTGCTATGTCACAAGTAAATTATTTTTTTTTTTTTTGCTATGTGACAAGTAATTTATCTTTATTTTAATTAACATAATTTCAAGTCCTTTATTATTTGAAGTTTACATCACACAGATTTATAACATCAAATACAAAGAGGTTGAAGTGAAAACGACTCACAGAATCTTACAGAATCATCTAAATGATTCAAAGAATCATCTAAACAACTCACAGAATCTTTTAAATGACATAAAGAATCTTCCAGAATCTTCTAAAGAACTTACAGAAACTTCTAAACAACTCACAGAATCTTCTAAATGACTCATTTGTTCAGATAATTAATCCAGACTCTGTTCTCATGACTATAGGTATAAACTAAATTTTGTTGTTCAGAGTGTAAAAGTCTAACAAGAACACACAGAGAGTTAGCACTGTTAGCATGATTAGCATGGTTAGCAAACTGAAGAATGCTAAAGCAAACCTGACCCTCGGATCACATTAGGACTAATTGGCTGGAAAAAGAAGCTTTGCCTGATTGTTTGGCGTTCAACCCTCGGGGCATTGGGGCATCTCGATACTGAACTGACCCCAACCTGACCATAACCCCACACCACCCGTGACCTTTGACCCTAAATTTAACCCTAACACTCACAGGAACCCTGACTTTCACCCCTAAAGCCATCAGCCTGCATTCTAGCCACATCTGTTCAGAACTGAAAGACACACACACACACACACACACACACACACACACACACACACACACTTGATAATTACAGTCAGGTCTAAATATCATTATATTCTTCTATCAGTAATTTATTACTTAATCCTGAGACTTTTTTCCTTTTCTTCTTTTTTTAATGATATTTTTGTTAACAGAAATCTATCCTGTCTTTTGTTTTCTATATGAAATAAGAACAAAACCTCAATCAAATCTTCAAAGATGTATAAATTAAATTTTTTATAAATAAAAAATCATTTAAAAAAAAAGAAGAACGAATTTGTGTGAAAACTATTCATTCTAACAACTGATTTTTGTTTATTTTTCATATCACTTAGAATTTTTTTTTTATTTGTCTTTTCTTGCTAACAATTAAAGCAAAAATAATGCAGAATAAATAATAAAGGAGTTGGATTTCTCTAGAGCTGCTCTGTAAGAGTGATGTAATAATAAAAGCTTAAAATTTGAATAAAATATAAAAAATAAAATCATTGATTAATAATAATTATTATTTAAATGATGGGATAATTGAGATTATAATCAGCACTGAAACTCCTGCGTAGCAAAAAATGAAACTGCTGCACGGTAGATTTTCTCAGTTTTTTAAAAACAGCAGCATTTCCGTCTTTTCACCGCAAAATGTTAAACCTCCCAAACCCGGATATACAGTCCCCTGATTCCAGATTCTCCGGACTTTCCTGTAAATCTCGGGTAGATTACTCCTAACGCCGCCGATGTGCTTTCTCCTAAAACGTCAGCTTTATGAGCTCGGGGTCTCACGGCCCTGACGGCCTTCTGAAACGTCCGGTCTGTTCTCCGTCAGAGAAAGTCCTCGGTGGATTTCTAACTCCTCTCGGCTCCCGTCCGTAAGCCCTCACGCCTCTAACCCGGGATCATGCTCTTCAAAAAAAAAAAAAAAAAAAAAAGAAGAAAAGAAAAAAAGCAGTGGAGTTAGTCCTGAAAAACAGAGTGCATCACTGAGAAAAACAAAAACACAGCGGCATTAAACAGACTTCCGTCCAATCCGCAGGCTCGAGCGGAGACGGGAAGTTCACGCATTAAAGTGCTCGGATTTTTTTTTCAGATCCTTTTCAACTTCGGCTTTAATGAAAGGCAAACACAGGAGAATTCCCCCGTTATTAAATAAAACATGTCAGCGGCCCGGGGCAGAGCATTGTCACGCCACGGACAAACGTCTTACGATAATGCGTTCCATGACCGTCCACTTTCCCAAAGAAAGCAGAGAGCTGCTGAGATCTCCGTCCTGATTGGTCAGAAGGTGTTGATTAATTCTCTCTATCTGCAGCTCTGATCTGATTATAGCACAGGCTTACATTAATTATCATTTCCATAGCAACAGCTCATTCGTAGAGACTTTGTAAGGAGACGTTTATTTCTGTGTGTGAAAGCTAGAACTTTTAAAAAAGTTCTCCACATCTTCAGGACAGAGTTTTCACTTCTTTACTGTTTCTCAGTGACATGAGCAACTGAGATTTATTTTCTCTTATTAACTTGAAGAGAGAGAATAAAGAGAGACTGCTGAGGGGACAAGTGTTTATAGCTGAAGAGAGAGAGAATAAAGAGAGACTGCTGAGGGGACAAGTGTTTATAGCTGAAGAGAGAGAATAAAGAGAGACTGCTGAGGGGACGAGTGTTTATAGCTGAAGAGAGAGAATAAAGAGAGACTGCTGAGGGGATGAGTGTTTATAGCTGAAGAGAGAGAGAATAAAGAGAGACTGCTGAGGGGACAAGTGTTTATAGCTGAAGAGAGAGAATAAAGAGAGACTGCTGAGGGGACGAGTGTTTATAGCTGAAGAGAGAGAATAAAGAGAGACTGCTGAGGGGACGAGTGTTTATAGCTGAAGAGAGAGAATAAAGAGAGACTGCTGAGGGGACGAGTGTTTATAGCTGAAGAGAGAGAGAATAAAGAGAGACTGCTGAGGGGACGAGTGTTTATAGCTGAAGAGAGAGAGAATAAAGAGAGACTGCTGAGGGGACGAGTGTTTGTAGCTGAAGAGAGAGAATAAAGAGACTGCTGAGGGGACGAGTGTTTATAGCTGAAGAGAGATAGAATAAAGAGAGACTGCTGAGGGGACGAGTGTTTATAGCTGAAGAGAGAGAATAAAGAGAGACTGCTGAGGGGACGAGTGTTTATAGCTGAAAAGAGAGAGAATAAAGAGAGACTGCTGAGGGGACGAGTGTTTATAGCTGAAGAGAGAGAGAATAAAGAGAGACTGCAGAGGGGATGAGTGTTTATAGCTGAAGAGAGGGAGAATAAAGAGAGACTGCTGAGGGGACGAGTGTTTATAGCTGAAGAGAGAGAGAATAAAGAGAGACTGCTGAGGGGACGAGTGTTTATAACTGAAGAGAGAGAGAATAAAGAGAGACTGCTGAGGGGACGAGTGTTTATAGCTGAAGAGAGAGAGAATAAAGAGAGACTGCTGAGGGGACGAGTGTTTGTAGCTGAAGAGAGAGAATAAAGAGACTGCTGAGGGGACGAGTGTTTATAGCTGAAGAGAGATAGAATAAAGAGAGACTGCTGAGGGGACGAGTGTTTATAGCTGAAGAGAGACAATAAAGAGAGACTGCTAAGGGGACGAGTGTTTATAGCTGAAAAGAGAGAGAATAAAGAGAGACTGCAGAGGGGATGAGTGTTTATAGCTGAAGAGAGAGAATAAAGAGAGACTGCTAAGGGGACGAGTGTTTATAGCTGAAGAGAGAGAGAATAAAGAGAGACTGCAGAGGGGATGAGTGTTTATAGCTGAAGAGAGAGAATAAAGAGAGACTGCAGAGGGGATGAGTGTTTATAGCTGAAAAGAGAGAGAATAAAGAGAGACTGCTGAGGGGACGAGTGTTTATAGCTGAAGAGAGAGAGAATAAAGAGAGACTGCAGAGGGGATGAGTGTTTATAGCTGAAGAGAGGGAGAATAAAGAGAGACTGCTGAGGGGACGAGTGTTTATAGCTGAAGAGAGAGAGAATAAAGAGAGACTGCTGAGGGGACGAGTGTTTATAACTGAAGAGAGAGAGAATAAAGAGAGACTGCTGAGGGGACGAGTGTTTATAGCTGAAGAGAGAGAGAATAAAGAGAGACTGCTGAGGGGACGAGTGTTTGTAGCTGAAGAGAGAGAATAAAGAGACTGCTGAGGGGACGAGTGTTTATAGCTGAAGAGAGATAGAATAAAGAGAGACTGCTGAGGGGACGAGTGTTTATAGCTGAAGAGAGACAATAAAGAGAGACTGCTAAGGGGACGAGTGTTTATAGCTGAAAAGAGAGAGAATAAAGAGAGACTGCAGAGGGGATGAGTGTTTATAGCTGAAGAGAGAGAATAAAGAGAGACTGCTAAGGGGACGAGTGTTTATAGCTGAAGAGAGAGAGAATAAAGAGAGACTGCAGAGGGGATGAGTGTTTATAGCTGAAGAGAGAGAATAAAGAGAGACTGCTAAGGGGACGAGTGTTTATAGCTGAAGAGAGAGAGAATAAAGAGAGACTGCAGAGGGGATGAGTGTTTATAGCTGAAGAGAGAGAATAAAGAGAGACTGCTAAGGGGACGAGTGTTTATAGCTGAAGAGAGAGAGAATAAAGAGAGACTGCAGAGGGGATGAGTGTTTATAGCTGAAGAGAGAGAATAAAGAGAGACTGCAGAGGGGATGAGTGTTTATAGCTGAAGAGAGAGAATAAAGAGAGACTGCTGAGGGGACGAGTGTTTATAGCTGAAGAGAGAGAGAATAAAGAGAGACTGCAGAGGGGATGAGTGTTTATAGCTGAAGAGAGAGAATAAAGAGAGACTGCTGAGGGGACGAGTGTTTATAGCTGAAGAGAGAGAGAATAAAGAGAGACTGCAGAGGGGATGAGTGTTTATAGCTGAAGAGAGGGAGAATAAAGAGAGACTGCTGAGGGGACGAGTGTTTATAGCTGAAGAGAGAGAGAATAAAGAGAGACTGCTGAGGGGACGAGTGTTTATAGCTGAAGAGAGACAATAAAGAGAGACTGCTAAGGGGACGAGTGTTTATAGCTGAAAAGAGAGAGAATAAAGAGAGACTGCAGAGGGGATGAGTGTTTATAGCTGAAGAGAGAGAATAAAGAGAGACTGCTAAGGGGACGAGTGTTTATAGCTGAAGAGAGAGAGAATAAAGAGAGACTGCAGAGGGGATGAGTGTTTATAGCTGAAGAGAGAGAATAAAGAGAGACTGCAGAGGGGATGAGTGTTTA
>JAUCMX010000009.1:934090-949090 GCA_033459395.1 Hemibagrus guttatus | reverse complement strand
CACAGAGTGGAGAAATTACGTTAATCTGTCTGGTCACTGTTCTGCCACCAGGTGTGCCGCCGATATTGTTCCTGCCATTTGCTTTAACTTAAGAACATCTGGTTCTAATGAGGGTTTGGGAAGTGCAGCGCAGGAGGGAGGAGCGGCAAATAAACGGCCGCAAAACGACCGGAAAATTAGTTTTCGCTCTACAGCTATACTGTGTACATACAGAGCGTGTTATTTGTCCGTTTGGTAGTTTTTTGTAATTTAACGCACGGATGAATCGGAGGAATAATTGTACGGATGGAAGTTAGCGAACTTTTATTTATGTGCAAAGAACCGCAGGGTTTCATGCACACACACACGGAGACAGAAATATAAACGTTCCCAAATGACGGCCAAGCAAATGCACGGGATGAGTAATGGGAACGAGCTTGCATGAAAAAAGCCTGGATCCTCCCTCGGTTTTGGGGAGTTGTTCCACACACACACACACACACACTCAGACACACACACACACGCACACGCATGTGTAACCCGACGAGTACAGCAGTAGTACTTGGTGTTGACAGGCTCAGATACGGATAAACACATGCCGAGAAGGAGAGAGAGAGAAAGAGATGACAGCTGAAACTGTCACACTCGAAATCTGTAATTTTGATACACACACACACACACACATACACACACACACACGGAATAAAGCTAGACATACTTGGTTGTCAGCCCGCGTCTCTGCCACCGCCAGCCTCATGCCAAAGCAATTTGTCTCTCTTATTGCTTTTGGAAGACGATCTATTTTAATTAAGGACATACATACAAACAACACGGATAATCCCTCCTTCCCACCATGACAAGCAGACTTCTTCAGATGTTTTTTTTCTCCGCGTCACGGCAGACATGCTACGTTAATTAAAGCCAATCTGAGGCCTGAAGCCAATTATTGCAGAATCGCGGGCGACCGGAGGAGACGGAGTCACGAGCTCTTCAAGAGCTGAGAGAACAAAAAAAAATGGCCGCAGTCACAAATCACAGGTTTATATTCCGTCTAATACGTTATCGTTTCTATAGTAACAGCTCACGTGTACCGACACTCCAGATATACGGAGTTAAAGACTGATGACTAATGGTGACGTGTCCTGTGTGGAAGGAGTCTCCAGTGTCAGCGCTTCGTAACAGACAGAGCTGAAGCTGGAACTTTGACATGAGTTTCTCACTAACGTATGTAACAAGCTGCAATTTTACATTTTTCTCTTATTAACTTTAATAGAGATAAACGCGCGTTTGGTGAGAGAACGACTGCTTAACATTACCGGTAACTAAAAACAGATAAAAAGTATGACATAATGTTCTTTAATCAACAGAAAGTGTAGTCATTGGTGCAGTGCTGTAGAAGAAGAGGAAACACATGCTCCAAAAACAGTGTGTGTGTGTGTGTGTGTGTGTGTGTGTGTGTGTGTGTGTGTTGTTAACAGTAACTCAGCTTCACCAATCTGTTACCACAGAAACGATAACATATTAGTTTAAAATAAGCGCATTACTTTAAACCTGTTATTTACACCTGCACATCTTTTCCTAAAAGTAAAAATGCCAGAAATCGTTTCCTTTGGATCTCTTTGGAGAGTTAAGGGTTCTTACCTGTCCCAAAAAGGTTCTATTAGGAATGCTGTATTACTGGGAAAGACGCAGGTTGTTGTGTTCTACACAGAACCTTTGAGGGTTATTATTGGGTTTGCTTTAGAACAGTATAATCAAAGTGTCTTTAATTGTTTTGGTGGTGTCACAGGAACCATTAATGTTCTTCAAATGGTTTTTTAAAGGTTCGTTGAATAATTAAGGGTTCTCAGTTTCCAAAGAGAAACCTGTATGATGGGGAAAGGATTTGTTCTGCATTAAAGCTTCTGAAAAGGTCCTTTTCACTTGCGCTACTGTAAGAGCTGCTGAATTCTTCAACACCTTCTGACCAATCAGAACGCAGAACTCAGAAGCAGTAGCAGCAGTGTGTTCTGATTGGCTGAGAGGAGGATCATGTGTCTAGAATGGATTACAGGAATAATGTTAGCTTTTGATAGCGAACTTTTTTTCCCCAAAACCCACTGACACGGATTTAAGAGCAGATTCGATGGCATTACATCACACATAAAAAAAAAAGAAAAAATCCATAAACTATGACCACACGGTGTGACGGTGATTTAGAGATCGTTGTTTAAAATCATTAGCCAGCAGCTGGAGTCACATTTAATGTAATGAACTTAAACCCTCGATTCAGCGATTCAGGGTTAGTTACAGATTAATACACGTGCAGAAGGTCAGTGGAAATTTACTGCTTGGGAAACGAAGTTTGCTTCCACAGAACGACAGTGTGACTTATAGCAGCGTTATAACAGCTCTCTCTCTCTCTCTCTCTCTCTCTCTCTCTCTCTCTCTCTCTCTCTCTCTTTATTAATCCCGCGTCTTCGGCAGCGAGGCTATAAAACACTCTTAAAGCGCTCACAGAGAGTGGATCAGGTTCCCGGCACATCCTCTTGTTCCAGACTTTGTCCTCCGATTTGTCCTTGCTCCAACATCAACGTCACACCACCTGTTTTCCGATGGCTGTCAATGCTAACAATAATGCTAGCGCTCGTAAATCAGAAGCTGTGCATGTTTTTTTAACGTGCAGCTGCATCTCTGTTTGACGTTTACGATATAAAGCAGCGTTCTCTCAGAGTTAGCGCACTGTACAGAACTGAGCTTCAGGACTGAGAACACTTTCAGCCTCTGCATCGTCATTATAATGAATATAGCCACAGCAGCGATCAGCGGGGGCCAAGCACCGTAAAGTCACTATGGTGTTTCTACATGAAGCATCAAAACATCTTCTCCTGAACATCTAAAGTCTGCTTGAAGAACCCTTTCTTTTCGCAAAAGTAAAGATGCCAGAAGCCATTTCCTTTAACATTGTTGTATCTTTTTGAAGAATTAAGGGTTCTTACCTGCCCAAAAAGGTTCTATTAGGAACTACACAGAACCTTTAAGGGTCACATCATATTGGGTTTGCTAAAGAAAATTATAATCAAGGATCTTCAACCATTTTGTCACAGGTGTCACAGGAACCATTAATGTTCTTCAAATGGTTCTTTAAAGGTTCATTGAATAGCTAAGGGTTCCAAAGAGAACCCTGTGTGATGGGGAAAGCTTTTGTTCTGCATTAAAGCTTCTGAAAAGAAAAGAAGTTCTTTTCCTCTTTTTTAGAAGGACTGTGGAGTTCTTCTGTATGCTAAAGGTTCTTAGCTGTCTAATAGAGGAACCTTTTCTAATTGGGGAAACAGTTATTCTGTCTGCATGGAAATAAAATACATCTCTCTCATGAGCTTTATGTGCTCTATTCTCTCTCTTTTCTCTTCTCTTCTCCTGCCTTTGGTTCTGTTTGTTTTTTTCTGCAGTGTAATTATCACCTTCTCGGCGCAGGAACCCTCGGCCGTTATCCGATCCCGGTGAGATGCTGGACTTTGGAGATCCTCCAAGAAGCACTTCAGTGAGGATTTCGGTGCACTCTGTCACTCCGGAACGAGCCTGTGTTCTTCAAAAGATCCTCTTTCCTTTTGAAGTGAACTTGTGGGATCGTTGCGGGTCGTCGCTCGCCTTCTGCTGAACTGAAGCCTAATTGATGAAGTGTGTAAGGAACGAGTCGAGGATTGCAAATGAGGCGTCAGTCAGAGACTCGGAGACACGGGAGACACGGACGGTAGCTAACTGGAACCCGGACGAGCGCGCGAGCGAGCGAGAGTTTTTATTCTTATTCTCTTCATGTTTCTGCTCTCTGATGTGAGTGTGTGAACAAAGAGGCCATGTTTAACGTTAACGTAGCGAGAGAAATTTCTGTATAAATAACTGAGAAATGAGGCACAGTGAAAATATCACATTATCAGTACAAGTTTTATTTACTATAGATCGACACGTCAGACTTTTTATCCCTTTCTAGTTACTTGTAATCTTTATGAAGCGTGTTCCTTCCTGTAGTCTCTCGTGTTCTGTCAGTTATAAACACTCGTCCCCTCAGCGGTCTCTCTTTATTCTGGAGACTCCTTACACACATACACACACACACACACATTGATACACAGCACTGACACTGGAGACTCCTTCACCACATCATATAGGAATTTGTTCAGTTTTACACACAAACTCGATACGATACATAAAATAAATGTGACAGCGACTCAGTGTGACATTTGAGATACTCTCTCTCTCTCTCTCTCTCTCTCTCTCTCTCTCTCTGTCAGTCGTTCTGCTCTGATTGACAGATGAAAATTGGTAACATTAAGTATTTCATATGTTTTAGCACTTGACATTTGCTTGCCTGCTCTCTGTGTAAATAGTATTGCAGAGATCGTGGTCTTTATAAGAACGTTACACACTGACGAGGACTTCGGAGTGGCCTATTGTTTTAGTTTTTTTATTTATTTATTTATTTTTTTTTAGTTGTTTTTTTTTTAAACAGAATTAAGGCTTTTTCTATTATCGAAAACAGATAAATACACAGAAATTATTGAGTTCTTGCTTTATTCCACAATAGAAAAAACGTAAAAATTTATTACTGTTTAATGGTGATAGCATGTGCACAGAAAGAAAGAAAGAAAGAAAGAAAGAAAGAAAGAAAGAAAGAAAGAGAAGCAGACTGGCCAGTCAGGTGATTTTATCCCATGGTGTTTAATGTTCTTGTGGTCCAGTAGGAGCTGGTGTTGGTTGTTCTTGTGGTCCAGTAGGAGCTGGTGTTGGTTGTTCTTGTGGTCCAGTAGGAGCTGGTGTTGGTTGTTCTTGTGGTCCAGTAGGAGCTGGTGTTGGTTGTTCTTGTGGTCCAGCAGGAGCTGGTGTTGGTTGTTCATGTGGTCCAGCAGGAGCTGGTTGATTATGGTGTTTGTCTGCGTCTCGGTTCAGCTCATGTTTATGGATGAGAGCGACACTGACTGTAAAATTGAACCTCTGTGATTGATTCGTGTCGCGTGGCGGCCCTTGGACCCTGGGCGTCGCCGTGCTGAGGGGATTTTAGCGATGCGGCTATATTTACTGCTGTGAGTGTGATTAGGAGATGATGTTGTAATCTGTTGCACATTAGCACTGGGATTTCATTGAGTTTTTTCCTGCTAGTCGAGAGGACAATAACTCGGTGTCGTGTTTGAACTGCTCGACCCGGCGGGCGACGCCACAGCCGCGCACGACGCTCACTTTATTGAGCTACACGATTCTCATTAAGGACTTTGTCATTATGAAAAAACTGAGCCCTTCCCCCGGTTTCCACGGTGATGGACAGGGATTAGCCGCTCACGCTCGCGCTGAATACCTGATTCAGATACACTGTTAGCATGACGCTTTCCTTCCCGGTGATTACAGGAATTTAGGGATTACAGGATACTTTTCAATCTTACCATTTTACAGATACAAGTCACGCATCTCGGGCTGCTGTGGATTTAAACATTTTATTTTATAAAAATTAAATAATTCACACGCGCTGCTCCTGTTTTTGTTTTGTTTTTTTGCAATAAACAGGAATAAATTTCTTCATAAACTGCAAGCAGGAAAATTCCATGAAAATCCAATTATTTAAACATAAACCGATCGTATCCTACGCTTCTCCTGACGGTGTCTAAGATTCGTTAACATCAACCTCGATTTAGCGCCACTTAATATCATCCATTCCATTAGAGTGGAAGTAATGGCACCCCCTGAGGAGGAGGAGGAGGAGGAGGAGGAGGAGGAGCTAGTGAATGTCACGCTGCAGTGGCTGAGCTTTAGAGATTTAGCACGCACTTTGATTAAGAGGTGATCTTTTACTGATTAGTCAATCAATTTTAATTATCTTCAGGTCAGGTTTTGTGGGCGTGGCCTAATGTACCAGTGCCATGAACATGCGAATATGATGAAAATCAGAAACTTATATAAACTTTTGTAATCTGTTATAGTTGCTGTACAAGTTTCTGTGTGCAGTTTCTCATTAAGTTACGTTTCATACATTAAATAGGAAGAAAATAATTCCTGTGTCTATTAAACAACACCTTACCTCCATCACGCAGAGTTTTAGTGACAGATGTCTCGTCCAATCAGGGGTAAGAATTCCATTCGCAAACTACACCTACCTTTTCCGTTCTGTCTGATTCGTCCTGTGTTTTTGTCGGATTTGTTATGGTGTTTTGAGCTTTTCAGCCACCGTATCAGACAGACCTGTGAACCGGATCAACTGATCAGTTGAAAAGAATAAGTTCCAGATATTTATCTGAGGAGCGCTCTGATTGGCTGAGAGCGAGGGTGAATGCTAACAGACAGCTATGACATCATCATTAAGCCAAAGTCATTCTGTCATAATGCGATGCGGATGATTAACTCCTGAATTCATTTCTATGCAGTATTTTAATAATTTAATAAGCATGATGTCATAAAGAGCTCGGGTTCTGCTGCACTGTGTGTGTGTGTGTGTGTGTGTGTGTGTGTGTGTTTAGGGACAGAAGGTGACACTGGTGTGTGTTGATGTTCCAGGTCATGGAGTTGAGATTGATGGAGTGTGTTTAAAGCCTGGCTCTGAGTGCCGAGCGTCTGATCCGCCATCCAAGCTTCTCTCTTTCCTCCTCTTTGGAGCAGGAGTGTGTTTGTTCAGTAAATGTTTGGTCCTGAGCTCCTGAGCAGCTCTGTCTCTCTACAGCAAGCCTGAAACAAAAAAATGACACACCCTCCACCTGTCTGTCTGTCTGTCTGTCTGTCTCTCTGATAAACCTTCTGTTATTTCTTCTCATGTTAGTATTAGCTCCAAACTCCAGCAGACCACAACAAAGGTCACTGTGTCTCCTAATTATTGTTTTTTTTCTTCTGGTTATTTATCATCTCCAAACACTTTGATCACTTTGACACACACACACACACACACACACACACACACACACAGTTACTCTGATGTACTGTTTATTCATCCCAAACTAGGTTTATAAACCCAAACAGATTTATCTTCATTCTTTACTTTAACCTGCTGAGAGTGAGATTAAACTCCAGAGCGAAGTCTGGAGTTTATAATCATTTAAAATGTAAATATATTTGGTTTAACTGCCAACTTTATTTTTTATCTATATATTATTTTATTATTATTTGATATAGAAACTTTTAGTGCACTTTATTATATTATTCTCACACACTTTTGAACACTTTAAACAACATTAATAATAAAAATAAAAATAAATAAATAACAATAATAATAATAATAATAATAATAATAAAATAAATTAAAACAACAACAAAACAACAACAAAACAATAACAATAATAATAATAATAATAATAATAATAATAATAGAATGTATTTTGTAATTATGTATATATTTATTTCTCATCAAACTGACCAGCAAATATTTTATTTGATTTCAAATTGTTCCCTTTTTAATTGCACTTCACTAAAACTCAAACACTTCATTAAATTCATTTTGGATGAACAAAATAAAATGAAAAGAAACTTCATTTCCTTCTTCTTCCCAAATTCTGCTGAAAGCCTAAAAAGCAATTTGAGAATAAAAACACAATTTAGATATTTTACCTGAGGAACATTCACCAGGTTCATGAATCTGATCTTTAAACCTTTTCACTGAAGATTAGCTTGTTGTTTTCTCTCACTGCTCACTGCCTCAGTGTCCAACTCATAACAGGAAATTATCTGAGACTCTGTTATCCTATTAAATATTTAAAATTAAATATTTATATTTTCTGTAGATTCAGAGAACTTTCTCATTTCTTTTTTAACACAGTGACATTTAGTTGGAAGATATTCAGTCATATTACACAATAAATCAGGTACAGGAAGTCTAATTAATACCTACAATTTATACAAAAATACACACACACACACACACACACACACACTGAGGTTTCATTCTAACTTTAATAAATTCAAATTCTTCAAAAAAAGAGTATATTTAACTTAAATTTCAATAGAATTATACACATGAAGTGATTTTTTTAATTTTTTTTTTTACCTAAGCTAGAATTCATCAGTAAAATTTTACCTGAAAATCTTTCAGTGCTTCATTCTCGAACCTGCAGCTGGAGTTTGTACACAACAGTTAGCAGCTTAATAAAATTTCTCTGTAAAATCTCTTTCAGTTCTTATGGTTTTGTCTAATAAAATCATCAGTCAGTGTTTGAGACGTATAAACGCAGAGTCAGTGGGTGAAAAGCTAGAACTTATTAGAATTTATTGGCCATCTTATTAGCTAGCATAATTAGCCAAGACTTTTGTAACATACAATAACTAACTTGTATGAAGCTCATCTGAGTACTTTGTACTTTGTGTAATCTAAAATAATTAGCTAGAAATTGTGAATTTGTACAACACAAGTAGAAAAAAAGTAGAATTTGTCACTGAAATTTGTGTCGTGTTTTAGCGCTTAAAGAATCTAAGCTAACATTTAAAATCAGTGATATTTAGTTGATTAGTTTTGGTATTTGTATAACTCAAAGTAATTAGCCACATGATTAGCAGATTAAATGCTAAAAGTATTCAGAGACATTTAGCTTAGCTGTTCTGGTACCTAGCATGTTAAAAAAAATAATGTTTTAATATTTGAATTAAAAAATGTAGAAATGTAGAAATGCCAAAAATGTAGAATTTGTGTTATGAAGTTAAAAAAAGAGATTTTAAAGATTGTTGAACTTTTCATACCTGTGGGCGTTTTTAAGTTAAAAGAATTAGCCCATACTTTAGAGTTTATTCCACACAGTTAGCATGTTAGCATGTAGCGTTTTGTCAGGACACTTTACTACAATCTGATATCTGGTCTGATAACTGACACTCGGGAACACGTTAACGTTCACAACTCTCCAAATCGGCTCAGGAAACCAAATCAATGGTGTCACGAGTTCTGGACAGAGCCGGTGTCGTCCGGCGGCGTCTCTGTTTCGGTGCTATTAAAGATTTATGCTGAGATGGAGCTGTCTTGTGGTCAGTAATCTGGGCTTTCAGGGAACTGGAGATGCTATCTCAGGTAATCCAGGGATTAAGAACGCACCCAACTAATGGCAGCCAGCGAGCAGAGACGCTTTTTAGCTGAAATCCCAAAGCCCGAGCGCTCAATAGGCCGTGTGCATTTAGCGTCAGGGAGGTCCGGAGGCTTCTCCACTTTCAGCTCCTTCCATTTGGACACCTTTTGTTTGTATCTCTCTGAAACTACACAACGAGTCTCTGCTTGTTGTTTTATCCGTGTTGTGGCAGAAACACACTCGGTTTCATTTCCAGGAAAAGTCTCTGAGTCCTGAAGCTGCTCACAACATTCACTCTTTTTTTCTTGTTTTTTTTTTGTCTAAATTGATATTGACTATGTTTTTAATAAAAGTTTTATAGAAGTTGCCTCTTCAGCTCCATTGTTTTCAAAGTGTTCAGTTTATTTGCTAAATATTTCCTAAAATCAGTCCCTCATGTTTAATTTATATATATACCTGCTTAAAGCTCACAACACTTAATACTCACATCACTAAAAATACTAATAATGCACTAATAATAATTCATATAAAGATTATATATACATATATTATAATGAATATATACATATATAATTATTTATATATTCTATGTATATTATTTATATTTTTATATTCTTCTACCCATCCCAAGACATATAGAGATTGTGCCAGCTCCAGTGGCATCCAGAGATGGTCCATCTCCATCTGGTTTCTGCTCTGTGAGGACTGGAGTATTCAAAGCAACACTGCCAACCCTATGTGGACGACAACAACCTCCTAATTAATTTACACATAACATTCTACACATGCTGTATCTGCATCACACAACTAAGAAAGGACATTGTTCAGATCACACTCTCCGTGTCACCCAGATGAGGATGGGTTCCCTTTTGAGTCTGGTTCCTCTCAAGGTTTCTTCCTAATACCATCTAAGGGAGTTTTTCCTTAGTTTTTCACCTCAGGCTCGCTCACTGGGGATAATTTCGTCTAACATCTAGAACTGTCTGTATGTTTGTTGTTTCTTATGTTCTGTAAAGCTGCTTTGAGACAATGCTTTTTGTTAAAAGCGCTATACAAATAAAACTGAACTGAACTGAATATATATGTAATATATAATTACAAGATTGTATACATATATAATCAAATTTCTATTTTTATTATTATTATTATTATTATTATTATTATTATTATTATTATTATTATTTCCTTTATTTGGGGATTTTTCAAATAAAACAAAATTTAAATATATTTATTTATTTTTCTATAATATATAACATAAATGTTTTCTGCATCAAGCTTCTTTTACACTACAGATTTAACTTACTATTTTTCTATTTTCTATTTGTTTGTTTGTTTGTTTATTCTTTGTTTTGTTTATCAGGATTTCTTTTTCCTGAAAAAAATGGATTTTAGTGTAGATTTTTCACATTTTCAGCAAGTCCTTGAGAACAGATAAACTTTTAACATTAATAAACACTATAAACTGTTCGATAAAGGGACAAAAAGATGTATAAAATACGTATTATTAAAAATAATTATAAAAAATTATACAAAGTGTTTTTGTAGAAATATTTGACTTCATGTGTGTAAGCTTTAAAAAAAAATCAAACAAATAAATAATTTTTGCTTTTATTTATATTCTAAAAACCGTAAAAAATATTCTTTTTAACCCTTTTTGGAACTCTTAAAGGTTCTTCAGATTGTCCTTCTGAGTCCTTCAGTCCTTCTGAGTCCTTCATTGTCCTTCAGAGTGTTTCCCTGTGAGAACTCATGACCGTCAGGTATGACCGTCCCTCCGGCTCTCAGCCAATCAGAACGCACGGCTCGGAGCTCATGCCGGTTGCTCCTCGATGATTTTGAGGTGATAATGAAAGGGTGTGTCTGGCGTCCACGACCCTGAGATGGTCAGATGATCTGAGGATTTGTTCATCTAAAGCTGAGGATTTGTGACCTGGTGTAACCAGAGGAGGGAAAAAAAAAACTTCTCTATGAAAGTGTATTGTAATTTATTGTGGCGTCTGGTGGCGAGACTGTAAGACTGCACTTTAATTAGTATTTATTTGTGCTGCAATCAGTCACTACTGCTGCACGGGGAAGGAGCGAAGTGAGCGCCAACGTTCGCACAGAAAAAAAAAAACGCCTCTCCTTAAATAAACTCGTTGCACTTGACTTGAGCGAGACGTGTTTGTCTTGGAAAGGTGAAGTGGCGTATCCTGAAGCTCCCACTCTGGGAAATGAAAAGACGGAAAACAATGAATAACGTCACCTGTCGTGTTGTTCGAGTCGTACCGGGTGTCCGGATGAGCGTCCGGTAAACCTCCGATCCGCACGGCTTCATTTTTTTACTCTACACGTCAGCTCCATTCTAATTTACGGGAGTAATTCTGCTCTGGGATTCGCATTCGAAAGCTGAATTGTCTAGAAGTGCGATTCGGGACAGAACCCTTGGAGTGAACAGTCACGCTTTATTTTTAGAAGCCAGCTGAAAACAAAATGAAAAAACTCCCTGGTTTACTTTCCCTCGCACACGTAAGAAGCATCGCACTCGCTTTTTTCCGACTCACGTGAATGATTGCTGCTCATTTTCTAATCGGGGAGGATTACAACAAGGGCCTTTTGTGGAAAAGGGAGGCTTACATTAAGGGTCTCTGAGCGAGCAGTAAGCCAGAATAAAAGCACTTTCAGAAAGCAGAGAGCACTAAAAAGCCCTCCGTTAGTGTTAGCGTTAGCATTAGCGTGGAAGGCTATCGGGAAATGCCATGGATCAGCGAATCGAAGCGAATGATGCAGACTTCAAAATGACGTCGATATGAAAAAAAAAAGTTATTAATGAAGAGAAACACGGCGCCGCTATGGCGGCTAACAAGACTTTAAATGGTGTCAGAGCTGGTGGAAAGCTCTGATTGGTTAAGATCAGGGTGAGGTGCGGGAACTAAGATCGCTCATTCATATCAATTCATACAATTAGAAATATTTCAATCTTAATCACTTTTCATTTTCATAAAAATGCTAATTTGGACATGCCCCCATTCCCTCCTGCCAACCCTATTAGCGTAATATTGCTAACGTATATTAGCAGCTAGCAGGCTAGCCAACTGCTGATGAATTCAGCATCAGAGGCATTCTCATTTTCTCACTGATTTATTTAACAACCAAAAACATAATGGATAAAGTTACCATGACCATAAGTTAGCTAGCATCCCTGATAGATTAGCATAAAGGTTCTCTGACTAAAACCTCATTTCAGATGCATTTGGTTTAAAGTTTAATCACAAATATGATCAAAATATACAAATTTGGTATCATGTTAATTTATGCAAATTTATTCAGGTTCCTTTCAAGTGATGATTGGATGAAATTTTGGTTCATGATAATATTGATAAAATACGAATAAATGCCAGGTGCTAACTTCTCAGTATTAGACCTTGTTATTGATGTTAACTTGATCATTAATGACAATTTTAATATTGAACAACATAGTTCCATGTCAATAATGCTATATTATAATACACGATAATGCAAATGAGCTGATTAGCGATCATACGGCGTGAGATGATATTTGATACAAACGTCACGATTGTATACGATTTTGTACAGTTAGTTTCACTGCATTAAGCCACATGCACTAACAGAATTTAATGTAGATGTTAATCTAATCTTGTATATTAGTTTTACATCACAGTTTTTAAAGTATCTGATGTTGTGTAATAGTTATTTATTTCCCATGTGGAAAAGGTTCGAAAAAAAGAACATCATCATTTTTGAATTATTGTCAGCGGTTTGTTTTTACTGAAGCGAAACAGATCTTTTTGCTGCCTGTGATGGAAAAATGCAAGAACGCTGTAGACCACAGGAGTGGCACATCTTTGGCTGAAAATCCAGTGGAAAAAGAAAGAGAGAGAAAGAGAGAGAGAGAGGGAGAGAAAGAGAGATGCCATGCTGTGGATAAACAGGCTTACTTCTGCAAAAATAAATATTTCTTTAAAACCTAAATTGAGTCAAGCGTTTATTTATGAACCTGTCAGGTTTTTTTAGAATCTTGGAAAATGTCGACGTTCCCTCGGTGGATAAGTGAAATCCTCCTTTTCTGAGGTTTTACAGCCACATGGCACAGAATACACTCTCAAAAAAAAAATTTTTTTAAATAGTAAAAAAAATTATTATTATTTAGAAGATGACCAGCTGTGTTTTATTTTCATAAACAGATCCTATAATTTATATATATATATATATATATATTTTGAGATATTATCTCATTAAATCATTATACTGAGCCATTTATTAGGTTTTTTTTTAGAATTATTCCATTTTTTTATAAACCTGTTTTTATTAGAGTATCTTTAAATAAAAGAAACAATTAATGTTTAAAAAAAAGATGTGATGCTAATGCAGATAAAGGTAATGGAAGCTACGTAAGCTGAATAGGGAAATATTCAGAAGTTACATACATGTGGGGGCGGAGTTTATGTAAAACAGGGGTGTCTCAGTTACACTACAATACAGTAATCATGCTGAAATTTATGTTCGGTCTGTAAACACTCGGATTTGTTTGTTAATAATATCACATCTTTAAAGTCCCTTTTTTTTTACATTGACATTTTCATCAGAGTCATGTCTCTCGTGTTTATGTGACATATACTACATAATAGTCCATATTTTCTATCCCTGATTTTTTTTCAGGCTTAAAGGGGAGAGTTTGAGTTTAAAGGCGGCCGTCTGGAGGCTGTCTCGAAAGCTTTTAGCAGTAAAAAACTTGGAGGTGACTGAACTCCATCAACATCATTTTTTTCGCCATAAAAACATCAACATCATTTTATTTCAGAGGAAAAATCCAAACATCTCCACTGCTCTACTGTATGAGGATGATGAAGATATTTTGCAATGGTCTCTGTTCTTTTGGAGTGAGGGTTAGATCTGAGTAGAATTAGCAATATCTTGCTCACACACACACACACACACACACATGCTGAGAGAAAGAGACACAGTTCCACTCGTTCCCTCATTCGGAGAGCGAGTCTCTAATCCAGCGATTGGTTTTACCTTATCACCGAACTTAAGCAGTGTATTCCTCTAAGCTGCAGGATTGAACCACCGTTCAATACAGGTTTGCAAAACTGAATCTGTTGAGCCGTGAAGATTTGATACGGGTATTTAAAGCCCTGCGCGGTATTAACCAACATCACAACAAATAGCCGCGCTTAACACGGCCGGCGTACATGCAAATGAAGCTGAGCCACACCACACACACACACACACAGAGAGAGAGAGACAGAAAGAGAGTGAGAGACAGAAAGAAAAAGCGAGAGAGAGACAGAGAGAGTGGTAGAGAGAGAGACAGGCAGAGAGGGACAGAGAGAGTGGTAGAGAGAGAGACAGGCAGAGAGGGACAGAGAGAGAGAGACAGAAAGAGAGATAGAGAAAGAGACAGAGACAGAAAAAGAAAGAGAGAGAGAGAGACAGAGAGAGAGAGAGAGAGAAAGAGAGAGAGAGAGATAGAGAGAGATAGAGAAAGAGAGAGAGAGAGAGAGAGAGAGAGAGAGAGAGACAGAGAGAGAGTGTTTCAGGTTGTGAACATGTATTTGGTGGTTTACGAGGCCTAAAAAGTCCTCAGAATGAAGGATATTGTCTAACAATGTCTGTCTTTAAAATCACTGAGCACTGATAGTCTTTACAGATTTTATAAAAAAATTTAAACTGCCAAAAATTACATTTAAGATCATTGATAAGCTACAGTGACTTTTATAATGATGGACAAAACAACAGTGTGTGTTTGTGTGTGTGTGTGTGTGTGTGTGTGTGTGTGTGTGTGTGCGTTTTTATTATATCTAACAAACATATTATTTTTAAATCACATCTATTATTTCTCAGGTTCTTTCTTTTATTGAAAGATTGAAACACTGAAACAAAAAAACAAAACATTTTTATAAAATAATTAAAAATACTTTCAGTTAAGTGAAACATTTTGCAGAACATAAGTGTACTTTTTTAATTTTGCGATTTATTTATAAATACATCACTTTCTAAAGCTACGCAGGAATTATTGTAT
>JAUCMX010000009.1:924090-929090 GCA_033459395.1 Hemibagrus guttatus | reverse complement strand
GATAAAATATGATTTTGTTTTTCTGTGGTTTTGTTTTGTGTTAAAATTGCATTTAGTGCATCTAAAAAGTGACCATGGCCTTATTTTACTAAAATAAACGAAATCTGTAAAAGTACGAGTTTTTATTTCATTAGAGTTTCACGTAAAACTGTCCTTATTTACATTTTTACTTCTTTTTATACTTTTTTATGACTCTCTTATTATCAGCTGCATGTGCCAAAAATATATATATATATATATAAATAGATAAAATAGATGTAAAATTTAGAAATATTTATAAACTTACTGTAAATGTATGTAGTGTGTGTGTGTGTGTGTGTGTGTGTGTGTGTGTTGCATCTCATGATTCTGGAAACTTTTCTCATCACTCTCACAACCCTTTACTTTATCATTACATCTGGCTGTAGATATTATAATTAAATATAAATAAATAAATATAATGACTGTAAATATAATAAAAAACGCTCTCTGCTGTCACGACGAACTTTTAGGCTTTTATACAGCAACATTTCATTCACCTGTAACTCAATACACAGTTTAAATCAATCAATTCTCGATTGAAATTGTTGTGAGTAAATTAGTGATTAATAATGAGCTCTAAGATTAAGATTTATATTTATAAATGAATATTAACACTGATCATCAATACTGCTTATATTTATAACTGTACTATATTTACTAGAAAGATAACACTATTATTATAAATAAGTCTATGACATGTATTTTCACACTAATGTTCCAGACTTATTATAAAATATTTGTAAAGTCTTTATTTAAATCCTTCACACAGTAAACTCGACTTAATAATAAACTTTATTTGTACTTTAGATATTAACTATAACTATTATATTAATGATGGTTCGTTACAATGCAATACTAGCTAATTATTGTCTGTAAACTGTTCCATATTTTTAATTAATTAGCTGTAAATGTTAGCTATATCATATGTAAATTTTACTGTGTATAGATTATTAGTATTGAGCTGATGAGAGAGTTAATAAACATCACGCTACACTGGAGTCTCGTGTGTGTGTATGATTTAGCTGAATAGTGAATAAGTGAATAAATAACTGAAAGTGTGTGTGTGTGTGAGTCCGGTCTCTTAGTGGTGTGGGGCTAATTGAGTCGACCCCTGAAGGTCTCTAATCTGGTCCTGTCCTGATTTGTCCTGTTTTCTGCCTTATCACTATTTATTAGCGCTAATGGAGCGTTAGGCCTTTAGCAAACTAGCAACTCGAACTGATAAGCAGCTTTAGGGCGTAGTGACCGTGCGGGCTTTACTTCATGGGTGGCCTTTGTTTAGCCTGCGGTGGGGTGTGTGTGGGGTGTGTGTGTGTGTGTGTGTGTGTGTTTTTCTTACACCTCCTGGGAAATTTGACCCAAGGTTATGGTACAAATGTAACACTGAAGCTCAGGTGAAATGTTCAACTATTATTATTATTATTATTATTATTATTATTATTATTATTATTATTATTATTATTTTGTTGTTGTTGTTTTCCCTGCAGAAGAAAAACAAGAATTTTCTTCATAATTTCTGTTACATAAATAAAAATAAATAAATAAAATATACAAACTTTCTTTCTTTCTATGTCTCTGTCTATTTTGTTCATTCTTTCTTTTTTTTTTTTTTTTCTTTTTTTCTTTTTCTTTCTTCTTTTTTTTTTTCTTATTTTTCTTTCCTTTTTCTTCATTTCTTCTATCTACCTGCCTATCTATCTTCTATCTTCTTCTATCTATCTGTCTGTCTATTTTTATCTATCTATCTATCTATCTATCTATCTATTTTTATCTATCTATCTTATCTTCTGTCTATCTGTCTTTCTTCTTCTTCTTCTTCTTCTATCTATCTGTTTTTTTTTTATCTATCTATCAATCTATCTATCTTCTATCTGTCTGCCTGTCTGTCTTCTTTTTTTTTTGTCTGTCTGTCTATCTATCTTCTTCTGTTTTTGTTTTTGTCTGTCTATCTATCTATCTATCTATCTATCTATCTATCTATTTTTTGTCTGTTTTTATCTGTCTTCTATCTATCTATCTATCTTCTTCTGTCTATCTATCTATCTATCTATCTTCTATCTGTTTTTATCTGTCTGTCTATCTATCTATCTATCTATCTTCTTTTTTTATCTATCTATCTATCTATCTGTTTTTGTCTGTCTATCTTCTATCTATCTATCTATCTATCTTCTATCTATCTTCTTTTTTATTTTTATCTATCTTCTTCTATCTTCTGTCTATCTATCTATCTTTCTTCTGTCTATCTTCTATCTATCTATTTTTATTTTTTATCTGTTTTTATCTATCTATCAATCTATCTTTTTCTGTCTTTTTTTTTATCTATCTATCTATCTTCTATCTGTCTTCTATCTGTCTGCCCTGTCTATCTATCTGTCTATCTGTCTGTCTGTCTGTCTGTCTGTCTATTTTTTTTTTATCTAAATTTAATAGATAAATTTATTTCTCCATTTCTTGATATAAACTCGTGTCTTTCACAGTGAAGTTAAATGAAACAGAATGAAGTGTATGAGAGATTGTCTGAGTTTTAAAACTCATAACTCCGTAAAAATTCTTTTCTTTTATATTTTAATAGATATTTCTATAAAGTTGTACATGACATAAAAATAATAGCATTTATTTTACTTTTCCCTTTTAGCGTGTGTCTTATATTGGGTTTTTTTAGTCAAATTTTATTACAGTATTTTTTCACATGTTTATCAGCAGGAAATCTGAAGAAAACTTGAAAACCTGAGAGGAACTGGAAGAAATTGTTTAATGAATGAATTTCTGTTGAATTTTCTCTTTAAGGCTTTAAAGCTTTTGTGAAGGTGAAAAGCGCCACCTGCTGGCCAACACCAGCTCACCCACAGCTGGCTCATCGGAACCACTGCAGTGTTTTCTACTCTAATGATGTGTGTGTGTGTGTGTGTGTGTGTGTGTGTGTGTGTGTGTGTGTGTGTTAATGATCCGATGAACAGGAAACACCGAAACGTGTCGGAAATAAAGATATAAATCGGCACCGATGTCCTAAACAAAAATAAACCAATAAATAAAGAGAATAATGAAAAGGTGTGAGTGCGCAGGGGTGAGTTGTGCGTCTCTTCATCCCTGCGCTTGATCAGCCTCTAGATTCAGGATTACTGCTGTTCTGACACCACCATCCACCGGGATTAGTGAATAATCCCTTTAATTTCACCATCTGTCACCAGAAACAGGCTACAGAGTATTGTTATTAGCGCGCATGTGGATGTGAGGGTGAGACGCACACGCTCGCGTTCACGTCGGCAGTGCAAAATAATAATAATGATAATAATAATAATAAAAAAATATTTATATATATATTTTTTTTAAAGATGGAACGAAAATGCCTGAAAGACGCGTGACTAATGTAACGGAAATCCCATAACCCCATGCCGGAGTCTTTAAAATGTGTGTAAATTGCACGACTCCAATTTAAAGCACGGACAAAACCATGAGAAGATGCAGCACCAGGGCAGTGTGTGTGTGACTAACTACAGGCATTTAATTCAGAAAGCAGCTGGTACAAAAAGAAATAAATAACAATGAAAGAATGAATTTATTATTTCATTTAAAAATCACATTCCGAAATGGAAACGTCACACGGAGCATTAATACACACTGTAATTAATACACACTGTAATAAATACACACTGTAATTAATACACACTGTAATTAATACACACTGTAATAAATACACACTGAAATTTAATACACACTGTAATTAATACACACTGTAATAAATACACACGTAATTAATACACACTGTAATAAATACACACTGTAATTAATACACACTGTAATTAATACACACGTTATTAAATACACACTGTAATAAATACACACTGTAATTAATACACACTGTAATTAATACACACTGAAATTTAATACACACTGTAATTAATACACACTGTAATAAATACACACGTTTAATTTAAAAATACACACTGTAATTAATACACACTGTAATTAATACACACGTTATTAAATACACACTGTAATAAAATACACACTGTAATTAATACACACTGAAATTTAATACACACTGTAATTAATACACACTGTAATTAATACACACGTTTTTAAAATACACACTGTAATTAATACTCTGCAGATAGAATGCACTTCTCTAGTTTTATTTATCTCAAAAGAAACTTTTCATCAAATTTCTCCATGCAAAAGAATTGTAATGAACAATTCATAAACAACTCAACAGAAATATTCTGTACATGAAAACATAATGAAATGAAGTAATGGCTGCTTTGACGCCTTACACCTCTGGAGATTGGTGTTTTGTACATTCCACACGTTTGGGTCTACAAATTCTGTGATTGGAGTTGAATGAATTTTTCGGAATTGATTTAATCCTTGATTGTGAAATTTTTTTTTTTCCTCCCTCACACTTCTCCGTCTTCCTGTCGCTTTGTTTCTAAATCTCCTGAGCGAGTTTCTGTTCTTAAACACAGTCCACTGGACTAATCTAAGCTTCTGCCGCTGATCACAGCATTTATCTGGGATTATTGGAGTGAATTTACGGCTCGGTTTCTCTCCAGTGCCCAAATGTCAAGTCCAAAGTCATGTGTGCGCTAGCTTTAGCGGCGAGATCCCTCCGAAAGCGGGTAGCAGTTGATCTTTGGATAGAGCAGAAATAAATAAATCCTCTTTAGCAGATCAATATTCATCCGCTTTAATGCGGGAAGTGAAACGGCTGGATTTGAGCCGCGGATTCTGACGAGCAGATAATCGTTGCGGAAACAACGAGGGCTTTCCCACCCACAGGAAGTGTCACATACAGACGATATAGCTACACGTGGAGAAGCTAATGCTAATCAAAACTAGTTCTGCACCTTGATTAGTTTTCCACGGCAGCAGCTCAGACTGCTTTAAATGCCGCTAACACGTTTCCATAGCAACAGGAGACGATCTTTTTTTCAGTCACGTGGGGAAGGAGTCTCCAGTCTCAGTGTTTCAGTTGCCCCTTT
>JAUCMX010000009.1:919090-921590 GCA_033459395.1 Hemibagrus guttatus | reverse complement strand
TTTTTTTATTCATGTGTTATAGTTTGGAAAATTAATATTTGAATAATTTAAGTCAGAAAAACAAAGTTACAGCAAATTAAAACAAACAGAGACGTTTTTAATTTTGAATTTAATTTGATTTTAATTTGATTTTAATTTTTGTTAATAAAGAAGAGTTTAAAAGTGTAAATGTTGTTTTTTTCTTTTTCAGGTTTTTTGTTGATGTTTCTGGTCAGTGGTCAGTTGTAAAGATCTCAGCTGACCACTAGAGACTGAGCTAACACCATGTCCTTCCCTTTCACCACGGTTCATGTTTTTTATTAATGAAAAATCATTTAGAATATTCATCAGTCTTCATTTCATTTTTTTTTTTATCTGAATCATTGTTGTTAAATATTTTATCTTTAATTGTTAAAGCTTTTATTCTTTATTTTCATCGTTTACTTCTGCGTCCAGCTCGGCTTCCTGAACAGTTCCAGGTTCTGACTAAGAAAATAATTTGCTCATTTTTTTTTTTTTATTTGCATTTTTTTTTTCCCCCGGGGCAAAAACATAAAATTTTTTTTCTTCTTCTTCTTCTTCTTCTTCTTCTTCTTCTTCTTCTTCTTCTTCTTCTTCTTCTTCTTTTTCGGCTTTTTCCCCTTTAGGGGTCTCCACAGCGAATCATCTCTCTCCACCTATCCCTATCTTCTGCATCCTCAACACTTGCACCCACTAGCTTCATATCCTCATTAATTCATCCATATACCTCCCATACTCTTCCTTTCCTCTTCTCTCTCTGTCTACACACTCTCCTCTCCCTCCTCTACTTCTTCCACCAACATTAGCCCCGTAGGTCAACGGCGCCGATGGCGGTCGTTGTTAACCCGGGCCTCGACCGATCCGGTATGAAATTCGTACTGACGATTCGCATGGTTAAATTTGGGAATGTTTTACGCCGGATGCCCTTCCTGACGCAACCCTCTCTATTTATCCGGGTTGGACCGGCACAGAAGTCACTGGACTGTGACCCCCATGGCTAGATTTGTCAAAAACATAAAATAAATAAATAAAAAGAAAAAAAAATTTTTTTAAAAAGCCTGCTTTAGAGACTTAAGAAGTTTAATCAATTTTTAAAATATTTTTCAACCATTTTTAACTAAATGATATTCTATTAAATTATTAATCAGACATTTAAAGGGCTAATGAGAATAAAAAAAAACATCAAAATATATATATGTATATTTATAAAACATTTATAATGACAATAACAGAGTCGCAACATCAAAATAATTTTACATTTCTTATTTGGTGATCAGTCTGGATGTTGTTATGTGATCAATTTGGATTTTGTTAGCTAGTGATCAGTCTTGGTGTTGTTACATGGTGATCAGTCTGGATGTTGTTACTGTGATCAGTCTTTGGTGTTGTTACATGGTGATCAGTCTGGATGTTGTTACTGTGATCAGTCTGGATGTTGTTACTGTGATCAGTCTGGTGTTGTTACATGGTGATCAGTCTGGATGTTGTTACTGTGATCAGTCTGGATGTTGTTACATGGTGATCAGTCTGGTGTTGTTACATGGTGATCAGTCTGGATGTTGTTACTGTGATCAGTCTGGATGTTGTTACATGGTGATCAGTCTGGATGTTGTTACATGGTGATCAGTCTGGATGTTGTTACATGGTGATCAGTCTGGATGTTGTTACTGTGATCAGTCTTTGGTGTTGTTACATGGTGATCAGTCTGGATGTTGTTACTGTGATCAGTCTGGTGTTGTTACATGGTGATCAGTCTGGTGTTGTTACATGGTGATCAGTCTGGATGTTGTTACATGGTGATCAGTCTGGATGTTGTTAGCTAGTGATCAGTCTGGTGTTGTTACATGGTGATCAGTCTGGATGTTGTTACTGGGGATCAGTCTGGTGTTGTTACATGGTGATCAGCTGGGTGTTGTTACTGTGATCAGTCTGGGTGTTGTTACATGGTGATCAGTCTGGGTTGTTACATGGTGATCAGTCTGGATGTTGTTACTGTGATCAGTCTGGATGTTGTTACTGGGGATCAGTCTGGTGTTGTTACATGGTGATCAGCTGGGTGTTGTTACTTTGGGGATCAGTCTGGTGTTGTTACATGGTGATCAGTCTGAAATTTTTTACTGTGATCAGTCTGGTGTTGTTACATGGTGATCAGTCTCGTGTTGTTACATGGTGATCAGTCTGGTGTTGTTACATGGTGATCAGTCTGGTGTTGTTACATGGTGATCAGTCTGGATGTTGTTACTGGGGATCAGTCTGGTGTTGTTACATGGTGATCAGTCTGGTGTTGTTACATGGTGATCAGTCTGGTGTTGTTACATGGTGATCAGTCTGGTGTTGTTACATGGTGATCAGTCTCGGTGTTGTTACATGGTGATCAGTCTGAAAGTTGTTACTGTGATCAGTCTCGGTGTTGTTACATGGTGATCAGTCTCGATGTTGTTACATGGTGATCAGTCTGGATGGTGTTAGCTAGTGATCAGTCTGGATGTTGTTTTGGGGA
>JAUCMX010000009.1:909267-918590 GCA_033459395.1 Hemibagrus guttatus | reverse complement strand
TGTGTTTATAATAAATTCTCTGCAGCTATGTTCAGATGATTTTATACATATTTTGAGTTTGGAATGAAATGAAACGTTAAACGTTAAAGCGGACGTTTCACTCATCGCACGTTTCAAACGATTTGTTTATACGGATAAATGTTTAATGTTCTCTGATGTTTCGAATGATTAGATCACGCTGGATCGGTGTTCGGCTCACGAGAGCTCGCCTCTCGCTCAGCTCACTCCCTAGTGCCCTGAGTTCATTACACACACACACACACACACACACACAAAATATTTTAATTCTTTTCTAAAAAATAGTTCTTTATCCTTATAGAGAATACCACAACCTATAAATGTATGAATATGCAAATTTGAATTAGAATATTCACTTTTTTTTATAAAACCAAAGACCCACCCAGTTACCATGCAACCACAGTCTAACTAGGTGAGTAGTTTAACATGCAATGTTCTAAAAGTACAAATTAAATAAAAAATCATTTGCTTAATAGGTTTAAATCATATATATGTGGCTCCGCCCCTAAATATATCTATATATTATGCACAGAAATAATCCAGGGTTTTTTAAGGGAAAATGCAAATATAGGAAAAAAAAAGACAGAAAGAAAATTAATTATAGTTTAATAATTTTATATATCGTTAATTGTTGTTTTCACCATGACATTTAAATGTTTAAAACTCTATTAATTTTAATAATTTCTGATTACATTTCTGTGAGTAAGACACAATTTAATCTAAAAAGCAGGATTTAAAAAAAAATGTTTTACATTTTAAAAAAATTAAATAAAAAAAATCATTTTTTTTCTCATTTGCATATTGATGCATATTAATATATGTGGGGAAGATGTTAATTTTTTTTGACATGTAGTAATTTTTTGTGTTGTGACAAAAATATTTTTTTCCCAGCTGGATTTAATAAAAAAAAAAAAATTTAATTGTTTAATTAACAAAATAATTAAAAATGCAAGCTATTAAGCATCATAATATTTAACACTTTGCTAATGTGTTAGTTATGTTAATTCATTAATTGTTCATTCATTGTGTTAGATATGTAAATAATTTAATTAGTATATTAAAAACTTTTACCAATTCATCATTAGACATTCTAATGAACTGGTTCAGTGATGAAGTACGATGCAGGAGGACATTAAAGAGGCTCTAGTTTGCATAATCATGAATATTTATAAATCATTGTACTCATTATAAGGTGTAGAGATGTTTTCAAGCCAAGTTGGATTGTTTTGTGAGCGTTAAAGCAAGTGAAATAATGAATTCTTCTCCTCTGCTATCCAGCCAGACGCTCAGACGAACTTTCTAAAGTTTTGGTTTGTTTACTACTTTTCCGATCGTTCGCCCCGGTGCATGTTTTCCTGAGTGAATGTCATGTTGTCGTCTGCCCCATGGGGAAAAGCGTTAATTAGGAACACACGCAGGCTGATTTCAGAAACGTGTCTCACAATACCAATGAGGCGTCGGCGTGCCGCTGCGGCAGGTTGGAGCGCTTGGCGTGAGCTCGGCGTCTGTACGTTAAACATATGAATATGCATCAGCTTCTAAAAACCTGCTCTGAGTATCAGCAATGTGCTGCAGCTGTGAGCGGAATAATAACGACAACGAGGAGGAGGAGGAGGAGGTGGAGGAGGAGGAGGAGGATGAGGAGGAGGATGAGGAGGGAAAATCTGCTCTGGATATCTGAATCTAACCTGAATCTGATCACACATCAGACCTGAGTCTGCTTTTATCTGATATCTGTGTGTGTGTGTGTGTGTGTGTGTGTGTTTGTGTTTGATTTCAGAAGCTGATCTGTGAAGGATCTTGTTTTGTTTGGTCATGTGACTTTTCTGGTGTAACAGTGAGAGAGATCGGTGTAACTAGCGACGATACGATATGATTTCTTTTCCGATATTGATCCCGAACCCCGTAACTCTGTGTATCAGCTGAAAACCACATAAAAATGCTTAAAACCTTTAACACAGTTAAACTATATCCACAAAAAATTACTGACATAATGAAATACATGAAACACAAACAGAATACAATCTTAACAAAAACAAAAATATGCAGGTCTCCTTATAGCTGAACATTTCCAAATCTGATTCCAATCTTCACTGTTACTTATAAGATCAGAAATCTGATCTGTATTCTCTGAAATCTGATCTCTCAACCCAATACTGACACTGATACAGATAAGGACACAGATATGGATAAAGACACGGATACGGATACTGAGTTCCGGATCAGTGGCGTCTCTGTTTAAAATGGCTCATTTTTATTTTAGTAAATCATATGCTAAAACATTCTCCAAATATACTCCAGTTATATTAAACATGTGATAGTTCCATTAAGAATCAATAATAAATAAATCTGAATATTTATTTGATATGTTTTAATGTTTTGATTTTCTCCATCTCTCCTAGTTCAGTGTGTGAGATTAGAAAGTGGTAGAGGATTAAAGGAGTGTTATATCACACAGTCCAGATCTCTCACACTTCTGATGAAGGCTGTAGGTGTAAATAAATTAATTAATTAATTAATTAATTGATAAATACATCCAGGATATGTTAGGATGCATTAATAAGACGTTAATGACTTTGTTATAAATGTTTATAAAAAAGTATTTCAGCTTATAAAAGACTTTTTAACGCTTACAGTCACCATATAAATCAATAAATGTACATTTACTGAAGATTTCATAATATTTCTGTTGTATGATTTATTTATTAAAATGCAGGCCTGGATTTCTCTAATATTAGAAACATAACGTTATAAACATTTATAATGCATGGTGTTGAGAGTTTATAATGCATAATTCATGATTGTAGAAAGTTTTCACCAGATGATGTTTGTAAAGCGGCACAGAGCCATTGCTATGGAAACGACAGAGCGAGTGCATTAATGTAACCCTGCGCTACAGCCAGTGCTGCTGTTAGAGAGAATTCATCAACACCCGATCCACCAATCAGGATGCATAATGTTGCTTAATGTTACCGTAGAAACAAACTCTTCGCTCTCACCAAACGTTCCACAGCCATTTACTACAAACCAAACAGGAAGTGACTCTCTACATTACCTTCCACAGTAAAATCTCAGCTTCAAAGATTAGGCCACGCCCCCATATTTCATTTATATTGATTAGTGATATATATAGAGTGTCTTCAGTTCCAGTTCAGGAGAGAATATTCCAGAGCATATTACACATTAAGAAAAGCCTGGCAGTGAGAGATACAGTAACAGATTTACAAAATCCTAAACCATAAAAACCTTGATAAAATATTCAGTAATTAACATATTACCACTGTTTCATCTCTGTGTGAAACAGACCGTGTGTGTGTGTGTGTGTGTGTGTGTGTGTGTGTTTCACTCATTGTTTGACCGAGCATCAATCGGTTTCATTTCAATAAGCTCTCGTCCGGATCGAGGCTTTATGCGAAGTGGCTGTGAGAAGCACTAATCGCTGCCATTACTGTTTATCCTCTGCCTTAATCACCTCTGGTGACACGCTAACAAATATTAGCTCCTTCTGCTAAAGCCACTCATGGCGGAGTGTGAGCGCGAGTTTACCTCGGGATTTACTCGGCTTAAGGCCGCGTGCTAATCTACACGCCAAGTTTGGGCTTAGCCTGCTGAGCCATGTGACCTCTAGGGCCTCATCTGATTGGACGCAGATGGCCGGGAGCTGCGAGTCGAATAGCTGAGGGAGTTTTTAGAGAATGATGTTCAAAGTTTGAAGCCAAAAAATCTCTCAGTATCTGTCTTTCTCAAGTTTACTCTTTTTTACCAGAGGCTAAAAACTGAATTTGTGCTTCTTTTTTGGGTTCCTGTGTTCAGCATTCAGTATATTTGTGATGTTACACTCAGCAGGAGAAGATCATCTCATATCAAATTAGAAAAAAGTTTAGTTTACCATTTACTTTGTGTCAGTTGTATCACATCGAAAAGCTCACCAGCAGCTGAACACAGAGTCATGATACTCTGCGTACAGAAACCCAACAGTGTCCTGACTGGTCTAATAACACAGCGGCAATGAGGAAATCATTCTTCTGTTTATAACAATGGACAATTTCAGTTTGTTTAAGAGAAAAGCTCATTTAATTTCATTCCGCTCAACAATAAAAATCAAATAAATGATAAAGAAAAAATACAAGACTAGAGACTGATAAGTGAATTTTATTTTAGAAGTGAGAATATACTTCCTGGTTGATTTGCAGTAAATTGTTCTAATGAGAGCGAAGAGTTTGTTGCTAAGGTAACAACAAGTTCTGGACTCTGATTGGTGGCTTAGGTGTTGATTAATTCTCTAGAACAGCAGCTCTGACTGTAGCGCAGGTTTAGATTAATGCACTCGCTCTGATACCTCTGATAAATTTTCTACCTGATCAATTTTCTGTAATTTCTCTAACGTGTGTGTGGAAGGAGTCTCTGGTGTCAGCGCTCTGTAACAGTCAGAGGTTAAAGAGAGAGACTAAAAAGAGAGAGAGTGCTGAAGGAACTGCTGTTTATCGATAGATTGGATGAAAGATCAGGAAGTAACTTGAAACTATAAACAGGACATAGTTCTAACTTATTTAACAAACATCATCATCATCATCATCATTTTTATTCTGCTTATCCGGAGCCAGGTCGCGGGGACAGCAGTCTAAGCAGGGATGACCAGACTTCCCTCTTCCTAGACGCTTCCTCCAGGTCTTCCGGAGGGATCCCAAGGCGTTCCCAGGTCAGCCGAGAGACATAGTCTCTCCAGCGTGTCCTGGGTCTTCCCCGGGGTCTCTTCCCGGTGGGGCATGCCCGGAACACCTCCCCAGGGAGACGTCCAGGAGGCATCCAAAACAGATGCCCGAGCGACCTCAACTGGCCCTGCCCGAAGTGGACAAGCAGTGGCTCTACTCCGAGCTCCTCCCAGGTGACAGAGCTCCTTACCCTATCTCTAAGAGAGAGCCCGCCACCTTATGGAGGAAACTCATTTCAACCGCTGGTATCCAGAATCTTGTCCTTTCGGTCATGGCCCAAAGCTCATGACCATAGGTGAGAGTAGGAACATAGATTGACTGGTAAATCGAGAGCTTCACCTTCCGGCTCAGCTCCTTCTTCATTACTGCTGCCACAGCACTGATCCGTCTGTCACACTCACGATCCATCTTTCCCTCACTCGTAAACAAGACCCCGAGATACATAAACTCCTCCACTTGAGTAAGGAACTCCCCTCCAACCTGGAGGCTGCAAGCCACCTTTTTCCATGAGAACCATGGTCTCAGATTTGGAGGTGCTGACCCTCATCCCAGCCGCTTCACACTCAGCTGCAAAACGCCCAGGTGCATGCTGTAAGTCCTGGCTTGAAGGAGCCAACAGGACATCATCTGCAAAAATGATGAAATTCTGTGGTCCCCAAACCGGACTCCCTCCTGCCCCTGGCTGCGCCTAGAAATTCTGTCAATAAAAGTAATGAACAGAACCAATGACAGCCTTGCCGGAGTCCAACATGCACTGGAAACAGATCTGACTAACAGCTGGCAATGCGAACCAAGCTCCTGGTTAGACAGAGATCAAACAGCCCTTAACAGAGGGCCACAGACCCCATACTCCCAGAGCACCTCACACAGAATGCCACAAGGGACATGGTTGAATGTCTTCTTCAAATCCACAAAACACATGTGGACTGGTTGGGCAAACTCCCACGAGCCCTCAAGCACCCTGTGGAAGGTGTAGAGCTGTTTCAGTGTTCTAGGATGACTAGGATGAAAACTTGTAAACCTTGTTCCTCCTGTATCCGAGGTTTGACTAACGGTCGGACTATCCTCTCCAGTACTCTGGAATAGACTTTCCCTGGGAGGCTGAGGAGTGTGATCCTTCTATAAGTTGTAATACATCCTCCGGTCCTCCTTCTTAAAAAGAGGGACCACCAGCCCGGTCGCCCAGTCAAGAAGCACTGTCCCTGACCGCCATGCTATGTTGCAGAGACATGTCAGCCAAGACAGCCCCACAACATCCAGGGACTTAAGGTACTCAGGGCGAATCTCATCCACCCCCGTTGCCTTGCCACTGAGGAGCTGCTGAACTACCTCAGTGACCTCAGCTTGGGTGATGGATGAATCTACCTCTGAGTCCTCAGCCTCTGGTTCCTCTATGGAAGGCATGTCAGTGGGAATGAGGAGATCCTCAAAGTATTCCTTCCACCGTCCGACAACATCCCCAGTCGAGGCCAGCAACTCTCCACCTCCACTGTAAACAGTGTTGGCAGAGAGCTGCTTACCCCTTCTGAGGCGCTGAACGGTCTGCCAAAATTTTCCAGAGGCTGTCCGATAGTCTTTCTCCATGACCTCACCGAACTCCTCCCACATCCGAGTTTTTGCTTCCAAAACCACCCGGGCTGCAGCTCGCTTGGCCTGCTGGTACACTTCAGCTGCCTCCGGGGTCCCTGAGCCAACCAGGCTCAATAGGACTCCTTCTTCAGCTTGACTGCATCCCTTACTTCCAGTGTCCACTGGATAGCTGCGTCAATAATGGAGTAAGAGAACATGGTCCACTCAGACTCAATGTCCCCAATCTCCCTCAGGATCTGGTTGAAACTCTGGACAGGTGGACACCCCTTACAGAGGGATCAGCAAGACATTCCAAACAGACCCTCACAATACGTTTGGGTCTGCCAAGTCTGTCCGGCATTCTTCTCCGTAAGCGGATCCAACTCACCACCAGGTGGTGATCAGTTGACAGCTCTGCCCCTCTCTTCACCCGAGTGTCGAAGGCATGCGGTTGAAGGTCAGATGACATGACCACAAGGTCGATCATCGACCTCCGGCCTAGGGTGTCCTGGTACCACGTGTACTGATGGGTACCCTTATGCTTGAACTTGGTATTCATTATGGACAAACTGTAACTAGCACAGATGTCCAACAACAGAACACAGCTCAAGTTCAGATCAGGGGGGCTGTTCCTCCCAATCACGCCCCTCCAGGTATCACTGTCATTGCCCACATGGGCGTTGAAGTCCCCCAGCAAAACTGTGAAGTCCCCAGTCGGAGCAGCTTCCAGCACTCCACGCAGGGTCTCCAAGAAGGTCGGGTACTCCACACTGCTGTTCGGCCCATAAGCTGAAACAACAGTGAGACACCTATCCCCGACCTGAAGGCGCAGGGAAACAACCCTCTCATTTACCAGGGAAAACTCCAACACATGGTGGCTGAGCTGGGGGGCTATGAACAAGCCCACCCCAGCCCTCTGCCTCTCACCATGGGGCACTCAAGAGTAGAAGAGGGTCCAACCTCTCTCAAGGAGTTGGGTTCCAGAGCCCAGGCTGTGCGTGGAGGCAAGCCCGACTATCTCTCGCCGGTACCGCTCAACCTCTCTCAGCAGCTCAGGCTCTGTCCTCCCCAGTGAGGTGACATTCCATGTCCCAAAAGCCAGATTCTTTGTCCAGGATTTGAGTCGTCGGGGCAGACCCTTATGCTCCTTCCTGCGGGTGGTGGGCCTACGTCACGTCTTTGGCCTGTGCCCAGCTGGGTCCTGCAGGCAAAGACTCGGCCACCAGGTGCTCGCCTGCATGCCCCAATCCTAGGGCTGGCTCCAGGGTGGGGAACCGGTGACGCCAATCCGGGCGACATAACGGTCCTTGATATATTTTTATTCATAAGGGGGTTTGAACCGCTCTTAGTCTGACCCATCACCTTGAACCTGTTTGCATTGGGAGACGCTACCAGGAGCACTAGGCCCCCAACAACATGGCTCCTAGGTTCATTTGGGTACTCAAACCCCTCCACCACAATAAGGTGGCGGTTCAAGGAGGGTTTTTTTTTGTTTAACAAACAATAAATGTAATTATAAACAGATAAAAAGTTAAATATATATATAAAGTTGTAGCTGTGATGTAAGAGGAATAAAAGACTCAGGGGTCATCCTGTTAGAGGAAATTAATCAACATCAGAGTGATAACATTACCAGCAGCTCCATCACACCACTCTGTCACTGATTATTTTCCTACTAAAGCACAACACGGAGTGTTTAAAGCACAATAAAACGTTTTATTTCTTACTTTTGCACTTTTATGCAGCACTGCATGCTCACGTGGTGGCTGTTCGGGATTTGTTTTTTAATAAATGAAAGTGATTCAGCAAAAAAATGCTTTTATTTTTTCTATTTTAAATTAAAAAATAAAAGTTTTATCAGAGCTGAACATCTTACTGAAACGTCACTGTAGTTTATATTGTGTGAGTAAATGAGTTGTGTGATCATTAACGCCCTCTGCTGCCTGAGAAGGAAACTACAGTCACAGACAAATATATACACCTCATGACAAGCCTGGAGAGTGAGCGGAGTGGGCGTGGCTTGGCTGCTATCTTGTGGGTAAGGGCGGGGCTAATTTACATAATAATAATACAACACATTTACATAATTATTTTGCTTTCATCTCTCTCTCTCTCTCTCTCTCTCTCTGTCTATCTCTCTCTCTCTCTCTCTCTCTCTCTCCCTCTCTCTTTCTCTCTGTCTATCTCTTGTTTTTTCCTCAGTAATCAGTGAAGGATTAACAGCAGCTCAAACACACTACAACCGAAGTTCTCTCCCTTACACATACACACACACACACACACACGCACACACACACACACACACACACACACACACACTTCACTAAGCAGCCTCTCATAGTGTGTGTGAAGAACGAAGTTGAAAGCCCTTACTTTACTGATATCATGCATTTAGAGGATTATTTTGTCAAAACACACACACACACACATGCACACACTTTTCTGTCTCTTTTTTTTATGCACATTGATAGAGTGTATTCCGTCATGTTTGACCATCTGTGTGTGTGTGTGTGTGTGTGTGTATGTGTGTGTGTGTGTGTGACCGGTGAGTGACCCCCACAGTGTCGGTCAGGTGTGATGTGGTCACTGAATGCTCATTAATCCTCTATAAACACAGCCTTGATGAATAGCCACAGTACACACACACACACACACACACACACTCATACATATTTACATTTTGTAAATATTGTAAAATAAATACATAATAAATATCATCTCATGACAATAATAAAAGTGATTTACTTAAAATAGTAGATTTTTTAAGTAAAAATATTTTACATAAATATTTACAATGTTTCCAATTTTATTTAAATAATTTTTATTTGAACTTATTTAACTTATTAATTATATTAAAGTAATTATATTGTATTTTATTAATTATTTTATCATTACATTTAAAATTATTTATAGGATTTGCCCTGATATAGATTATTAGGACATGCCCTTCATTTAAAATAAAAAAAAAGAAAATATTAAACATTAAATTATTTATGAACAAGTCCAAAAATTAATAAATAATTA
>JAUCMX010000009.1:896767-904267 GCA_033459395.1 Hemibagrus guttatus | reverse complement strand
TTCAGTGTCTGCAATATCTGTGTTCTGAGTTCATTTGCTCAGCTTGGGCTGAGCGCCACCGTGTGGCCAACATCATCATAACAAGAAGAAAAGGAAGAAGAAGAGGAAGGAGAGAATTTGATGTATATTATAATTTTGATGTATAATATTTAATTCAGTAAACAATATTAATATAACATTTATATCTTTATCAACAATAATAAAAAAAAAGTAATAATTATTTTATAAAAATAAAAAGAATACTATTATTAAATAATAGTAGTTTTATATAATTATATACTTCACAGCATATATTTATTTCTTAATATTTGTATTATTATTAATATTTGTATTTATTAAATATTCCTTGTATATAATTCTTGTGTATTTTATATTGTAATTTATCATATTTATTATAATCTAAATCTTTTTTATAATGTAAATTATTTATTTGATTTATTTTAATCTCAGCAGAAAGAACATATTATTATTATTATTATTATTATTATTATTATTATTATTATTATTATTATTATTATTATTTTCATTTTAATTTTTTTCTAATGATTATTCTCTCTTTCTCTCCAGACGTTTCTGTCCTGGTCTCTCAGGTCCTGTAAATATTTACTCATAATTACAAAATCAAACAAACCACAGCATTAGAAGTTTCATCATCTATTACAGTTTCATTTGGGTTTTTTTCTGTTTTTGCTAATCTGCCGCACCCTCGCTAATGATCACGATTTCCTCCAAACATCCAAATATGTACATCAGCAGTAATAGCCATGATTCATAGCCGATTAGCATGGGATTAGTTCAAGATGAGGTATCAGTCTCAATCGCCATCCCTGTGTAGCAAGTTAGCTGTGCGGTCGCTCGGTAGCGTTGCCACAGCGGCATGTTTTAGCGTCCGGCCCACGCACAGGGCAAATTCTTTGTTTTCTTTCTCGCTGAGTCACACATCAGCACTTCAACACCGCCTCTAATGACACGTCTGTGTCTTCAGGATGATTGACAGCGAGCCTGGCGGGTGTTTTTCAGGCGGCGGGTCTCCTCGGCCTGGGGGAGTTCTCCTGCCCATGCAGCAGAAGGGGCCTGTCGGGGCAGATCTTCAGGTGGGAACTGAGAGACGTGGGGATTAAAACCCAAATCCCCCTGAGCTCCGAGCGGGATGGGTGGCATCTCCGCCAGAAACTACCCACAGTCTGTCTGCTTCCACTCATCACACTCGGGATGTTTTCGTGTAAATCCATCACGAGTGATTTTAAACGGCCCGAGTACTGGACCATCGCAGGGATTTTTTATTGTTTTGGCAATCCTTATAAATTAATTTGCAGTTTTATTCCATTATTACTGTCTCTCGTGTTCTATCAAAACACTCGTCCCCTCAGCAGTCTCTCTTTATTCTCTCTCTCTTCAGCTATAAACACTCGTCCCCTCAGCAGTCTCTCTTTATTCTCTCTCTCTTCAGCTATAGACACTCGTCCCCTCAGCAGTCTCTCTTTATTCTCTCTCTCTTCAGCTATAAACACTCGTCCCCTCAGCAGTCTCTCTTTATTCTCTCTCTCTCTTCAGCTATAAACACTCGTCCCCTCAGCAGTCTCTCTTTATTCTCTCTCTTCAGCTATAAACACTCATCCCCTCAGCAGTCTCTCTTTATTCTATCTCTCTTCAGCTATAAACACTCGTCCCCTCAGCAGTCTCTCTTTATTCTCTCTCTTCAGCTATAAACACTCGTCCCCTCAGCAGTCTCTCTTTATTCTCTCTCTTCAGCTATAAACACTCGTCCCCTCAGCAGTCTCTCTTTATTCTCTCTCTTCAGCTATAAACACATGTCCCCTCAGCAGTCTCTCTTTATTCTCTCTCTTCAGCTATAAACACTCGTCCCCTCAGCAGTCTCTCTTTATTCTATCTCTCTTCAGCTATAAACACTCGTCCCCTCAGCAGTCTCTCTTTATTCTCTCTCTCTTCAGCTATAAACACTCGTCCCCTCAGCAGTCTCTTTATTCTCTCTCTCTCTTCAGCTATAAACACTCGTCCCCTCAGCAGTCTCTCTTTATTCTCTCTCTCTTCAGCTATAAACACTCGTCCCCTCAGCAGTCTCTTTATTCTCTCTCTTCAGCTATAAACACTCGTCCCCTCAGCAGTCTCTCTTTATTCTCTCTCTCTTCAGCTATAAACACTCGTCCCCTCAGCAGTCTCTCTTTATTCTCTCTCTCTCTTCAGCTATAAACACTCGTCCCCTCAGCAGTCTCTCTTTATTCTCTCTCTCTTCAGCTATAAACACTCATCCCCTCAACAGTCTCTCTTTATTCTCTCTCTTCAGCTATAAACACTCGTCCCCTCAGCAGTCTCTCTTTATTCTCTCTCTCTTCAGCTATAAACACTCATCCCCTCAGCAGTCTCTCTTTATTCTCTCTCTCGTTCAGCTATAAACACTCGTCCCCTCAGCAGTCTCTCTTTATTCTCTCTCTCTCTTCAGCTATAAACACTCGTCCCCTCAGCAGTCTTTCTTTATTCTCTCTCTCGTTCAGCTATAAACACTCGTCCCCTCAGCAGTCTCTTTATTCTCTCTCTTCAGCTATAAACACTCGTCCCCTCAGCAGTCTCTCTTTATTCTTTCTCTTCAGCTATAAACACTCGTCCCCTCAGCAGTCTCTCTTTATTCTCTCTCTTCAAGGTAATAAGAGAAAATAAATCTCAGCTGCTCATGTCACTGAGAAACCATAAAAAAGATGTGGAGAACTTCAAATTCCAACTTCACCTCTGACTGATACACAGCACTGACACTGGACACTCCTTCACCACATCATACACACACTGACACTGGAGAATCCTTACACACACACACACACACACACACACACACACACACACACACACACACACACTTACACACACACACACAGACTTACACACACTGACACTGGAGACTCCTTCACCATGTTATATAGAAAACATCACTGTATAAACAACTATTTGTTTATTATTAGTCTCTGTGTATGAGCTGTTGCTATGGAAACAATAAGGTATCAGAGTGAGTACATTAATATAAGCCGGCGCTACAGTCAGAGCTGCTGATAGAGAGAATTAATCAACACCTTCTGACCAATCAAAACGCAGAATTTACCAGCGGTGTGTAAATCAGTCTACACCAGTAGGAGTGTATGAAATGTGTGGACGCTAACCAGCCAGAGCGCTAAAGCTGAACACCCGGAGTGGATCGGAGAGCGGCGGCTAATCCGAGTAATAAATCTGGAGACAAGAGCAGCGTGGAGATCCATGTCGAGCGAGTGTCCTTGTGCTTAGCCTCACTCCAGCTCCGATAGCGCAGACATAAGCCGGGCTTTTCCGAGCTGAGCTCCAGAGGACCCGCTAAAGCCGTAATCAGAGAAAGGATGTGAGCTCATGTTTGTCTTCGATGACACTAACCCCTGGACCACACAAATTAAAACCTCCTTCACAAACACGATCCGAGCCCCAAACCTTTTCACCGCCCGACATGCTGCTCCGGAGGTCTCGGGCAGTGGATTAGCGCTGATCTCTTAGCCTTTGCACTTTGTGCTCACTAATAATAATAATAGCTGAGTTCTTACACGTGCAGGGGGATCGTGGGTTTTGGGGTTGTTTTTTTTAGGTATTGGGACTAACTTTACCGTGACGTGGCTTGTTAGCTGTTTAAATATAAGGAAGTCCTAAAAAATCAATCGTGTTTGTTTGCTAATAAGATGAAGAACGCCGTGACACTAGCTTCATTTAAACACATAACAAAAAGATCTATGATTAAGATTTATATATATATATATATATATATATATATATATATATATATATATATATATATATATATAAAACATATTTAAGATTCTTAATAAAAGTAAGCTAGCTAACAGTGAAACTAATGCTAGTGCTAGCACCCTTTCCCTGACAGGTTGAGATCATTCACTAGCATTCAAATGTTTACATTTTTTTTAGACGCAGGATTTCAGAGGCATTACACGTTTTCAGGATGGGGATCTGATGCAATTATGAGTGTTTGCTCAGCCCATGTGCCGCCCCGTCTGCTGCTCTCTGCCACCGGCCAGGCGAGATGAACAGAAAGAGAAGAAAGGAGGCGATGGGAAGCCAGCATGACTCTGTTTGTTTTTGGAGTTTAGCCCGTCTCCCCCTGCGGGACGCACAATAGGAAAGATCCCATGCAAATGAAAGCAGCTAACATTTGAGTAGAGAATGGGGGACGGTTGGACTTAAAAAGATGTGTTTGTAGACTAAATTGATCTGAGAAAGAAAAAAAAACAAGGGAACGGCTGGGAAAATTTACATAAGGTGCAATAGAATGGGAGGCGAGAGAGTCCTAGGTTTCGTGGCTTTATACGGTTCATGCACAGGATTTTAAAAATGGCTGCTTTAATAGCAAAGTTGAGTTTTTTTTACAGTCGCCACCTCATTTACCTCGTCCCCAAATATTATAAAAACTATTTTTTTAAATTAAAATATGAGTATTTCACACACACTCCTGCTAATCTATCCACCTTGTCTTGCTTGACTTTATTATATTTTGACTTTTGACTATTTGGACACGGCTGACATTTTGTGCTGCTGTGCGTTTTGCGGCTGAAACGATGATATTAAGCAAATGCTGGTGTTTACTCGGAGGGATTTAAAGAGCGAGCAAGACCGGAAAGGACCTCTTCACCACCTGAGGGAGAAACGCTCACTATTTACAGAGCTGAAAGCTTTTCACTACACACACACAACCTTTAGCAGTGTGTGTATTTGTTATAACAATCAATAATAAATTTACTCTCAGGATCAGTGAGTTTTTCTGCCGCAGTTTTCCACAGGAAGCACCAGAGTTCACTTTTACACCAGGAGTAAATTTTAATTAGCGCTGTAAAAAACAACAGCTAGCATACACTGCTAGCTACATTGGAGTGTGAACGTCAGTGTAGACGATTAAAAAAACAACATCCTGCGCTAATTCACACTACGTATTTCAGCAGAATCTTTACACGGTTTTATTTGTACACGCGATTTCCAGCTAGCTGTGTGTAGAGTTAAATGCTAGCTGTGTGTGAAGAGATAAATGCTAGCTCTCTCTGCTTTAAAGATCGTCTGAGTGTTAAAGCGAGCAGGAATCCCACAGGGCTCTACAACATGTCCCAGTTTATTACTGTGTTGTTGATGATGTAATGATAGAGGAAGTAACTATTGTGATATAAATGTTATAATTATTGTTAATTTTATTTATAATTTGTTGTAGTTACAAATTTATTAACATAACTTGAATTAACAAATTGATTTAACTGATTTTAGATAAATCCAGCAGAATAACTGATTCAGCTACTGAGACTGGATTTCAGTACAGTTCCAATTAATACAGGAAATAAAATATTGATATTAAATACATTTACTACATTTTTTCTGAATAATAAAATAAATAAATAAATAAATTGGTGTTGTAACTGAAACAAATTGTGTGACAAAAAAAGAAATTATATTTTTGATAGAAACCTGAATATCTAAATATATATAAACAAATGAAGAATTTAATTAATAATAATTCATATTTTTTCCATGTTAAATATTTTGTAACCAAATTAATAAAAACAGGCATATTATTAAACAAACAAACAAACAAATTAATTACTTAATCAATTAATTTGAATAATAATAATAATAATATATTTTTTTTTAATTTTGTCTGGTATGGCAAAAAGAAAAAGAACAAAGAAATGGCACCACTGATGGCACGAAGCATCAAGAATTAAACAAGAAAATAATGAAAATAATAAATGTTTATTTCAGATTAAGCAAATGCTAATTTATTTAATGATCACTGAACAAACAAACCATAGAAGCTGATGTTTTTAAAACTTAACAAAAAAATAATTAACATTAAAAATTAACAATAAATTAATGAATGAGGTAATTACAGCTACATAATTATCCGCGTGTCATTTTTCCTAAACTCGACCTGGTAAAGACATGCTGTGGAGTGAAGTAAGAGTCTGAACTTCTGCACAAAGAAAATAAAAATAAAATAAAGAGTAGAGAGTGAGGGCTGGTCTGTCGGAGGAAGACGCTGTGGTGAAACTCTTCTGTCATTGAGTAACGCAGCCCAAGGCCAGGCTTAAGCGTGTGTGAGGTAGCGCTCATTGTCTGAGGATCTTCTCCACAGTCTGTCTGTCGTCTGTGTCAGAGACACGTCCCGTCTGGGTTAACAGCAACATCACATGGCTTCTTTATTTTTTAAAAATCTTTTTGTAGCTCAGTTTAAATTTGTTTAATATATAAACCTGTATGCGTTTCCGTCGGGTTAGCGACCAGCAGTTAGCAGAGCTAGCACTGTTAGCGCAGGTCGTGGCGCCGGAGTTGGTGAGAAACCCAGACAGAGCGTGTTAACCGAGTAATTAGATAATTGACGTGCAAATACAAACACACACGAAGCTAGTCTTTCTCACATGACAGCGCGGTGTTTGCGGTGGGTGGTGTTCGCTATTCGCCCCACGTGTTGCGCAAGGCGGTGAGTCAACGTGAAAGAAAACCGCACGCATTACAGTTCACTTAAAACACGGCAAGCCACTTAAACCCCGTCGATTAAAAGCTCGTCCGTTATTTCACACGGTCAGACGCCAGATTAAATCTTAAACCCCGTAAAGAGGTGTTGCTAATCCGTCGCTCGGATGACGGCGTATTTCATCCTGTCCTGATCCACGCTCGCGCTGTGAGGAACACGGGGGTTTCCCTCTTTTTATTTATTTTCTGGATCTCTCGGCGGCATCAGGTTGAATCCCAGGCCAGGGAAGTCTCTGACAATAAGCTAGCATTAGCGCTAAAGATACGGATTTACAGCTCAAACACGGCAGGGTGGTCTTTATTCCCGCTTTTTACAGACGCGGTCGGCCGTGGCGGATACTCCTCGAACTCTCGCTTTGAATCTCAGCGCTCTAACACTCGTTTCGCTCGTTAACATCGTCACCAAAAAGCTTTAGTGCATCCAGACGATTTGGGATCGCTTAAAGGGGTTTTGCCGATTCTTGTTGGAGCTTTGAGGAGGGATATTTATTTTGCAGGCTGTGCAAACAGGCCATGAAAGAGAGCAGTGTGGAGGAGCGCTCATCAAAGCGCAAGAGAAGCCGTGACTAATGCCGAGAGGAGACGGGGAAATTTTTAATTGTGAGCTAAGTCTCGACTCTTACACAAGCGCTGCGTGGACGCATGCAAAATTAATGGCACCCCATGATGTTTCTCAAACACTGCTCTTTCTGTTCGAATTGTGAAGAATTGTGAAGAATTGTGAAGAATTGTGAAGAATTGTGAAGAATTGTGTAAAAACAGATCCTGAGATCTAAAAAAACAAGAAAAAACTTCACAAACGTTAAATAAACACCTCATAATTAAAGAAATAATTAAAGATTGATGAAATAAATATAATAAGTGATGAAGTGTTTGTGTGTGTGTGTGTGTGTGTGTGTGTATGTGTGTGTGTGTGTGTGTGTGTGTGTGTGTGTGTGTGTG
>JAUCMX010000009.1:874267-889267 GCA_033459395.1 Hemibagrus guttatus | reverse complement strand
AGATGGACCATCTCTGGATGCCACTGAATTATCTGTCAAGAAATATCTGCTCATATTCTTCATTTCTTTATTCAGTCGTATGAAGAACAAGTAGGCAAAGTCATGTTATATGTTAGGGTTCACAGCTTGTACGACGTCAAGTTGACACTGGAAGTAGCGGATATGTCCAGTCTATACTTTTACATGGATATGGATGAGACAGTGAGTCTGGGGTGAAGATGTCAGGGTTACACTGAGTCAACACTGGACTACATTACCCATCAGCCCCTGCAGGTCACATGACACTCCCTGAGAACACACACACACACACACACACACCTGCTGCTCATTACCGCTAATCAGCTCAAACGTCTTTATCTCACAGCAGCTTGTTGCTCTGCCTCTAGAACCTTGTTCTGTCTCGAGGTTTTGTGTGTTTTGTGTTTAATTGTGAGTTTATTTCTTGTACACAACGTAAATATAAGTCCGCTCCTGCATCTGCTGCCTTTACGTAATAATACCACGCTCTCTGAAGTTACTTGTTTGTTAAATGTTTTAGAAATTTTAACATTTTTTAAAAACCGTCACTGTAGCTTTCTTTGTTTATTTTCCTTTTAAGCTTTTCATAAATAATAACAGAAATAATAAAATAGTAAAATATCAAGGATTAAAGAATTATTAAAATATATAATTTTTTTAATAAATAGAAAAAAATCCAGATTTATTTTTAAAACTTTTGTTTTCAGGTTGAATGTTTCAGAGTTTCAGGATGCACAGAAACGAAACCCTGACAGAATAAAAACGCGTGCAGTTAAACCTCGGAGGTTTCAGTATTTCTAAAAAAAAGACAATAAAATGACAGTGTGTTTGAGATTTTTATTTCAGCAATAACACGTGACCCAGCATTCACCACAAACACACAGATGCATCGTCTCCTGTCCTGAGACGATCTACATCTCTGTTTCCCTTTAAACTTCACAGAGGACCAGAAGCTGAGGCCCAGTGCAGTGTGAGAGAGGGAGTCTGTTGTCATGGCGATTGATCCAGTCGTCATGGTGACTGATGATGTTTTCACGGTTAAAGACCAGAAACTCGATATTCACAGCTCTACATTTTTATCACTGATCGGATGCTGAGAGAGAGAGAGAGAGAGAGAGAGAGAGAGAGAGAGAGAGAGAGAGTAAATAAGTGACTTTATGCAGTGCTCATGTTTTAATGTCATCATCATTTTATCCTTATTTTAAAAGATCTAAATAGTTAGAAAGATAAAGAGAAGTTTGTTGTGTAGGAGTGAATGAATATCACACTTCTATTGGCTTTATGATGGTCATGTGACCCACAGACCTTTTCCCTTTGGTCATCAGATCGAAGGCGTGGTTAACCTCCTCCAGGGGGAGCGTGTGTGTCACAAACTCATCCAGCATTATTCTCCCACTCATGTAATCCTCCACCAGTTTGGGTACACTACACACACTCTTCCATCCTGTTCAGTACCCACACACACACACACACACACACACACACACACACACAATTGTTTTTGCTGTGAATTTTAGAAATGAACATAAATAATTCTTCTGTAGATTTAAGTATCTGTGTAATGAACTGCTCCGTTTCTTACCACCCAAGAAGGATCCTTTAAGCGTTCGTCCCATCACGAGGTCTTTAGGTGCCACCAGCATGAGATTTTTTTCAGTCCATCCCACAATCACACACACTCCACAGGTGGGGTTGCTGCTCTCGAAAGCCGCCCTCTAGTGGAGTAAAGACAAAACACATTTATTCAGCAGCTCGCACACTGACGTAATAAAGACACATCAAATAAATCAAATGTAACAGATCAGTCACACTGAAGCCCACCATCAGCGTGACGTTCCCCACACACTCGAAGCTGTAGTCCACTCCTCCACCCGTCATCTCCATCAGCACCTCCTGAATGGGTTTGTTGTGATCGTTGGGGTTCACAAACTCAGTGACACCAAACGTCTTGGCAACTTCACGTTTCTCCGCATTGATGTCGACGCCGATGATCCGGGAAGCTCCGGCAGCTTTACAGCCCATCACAGTGGCCAGACCGATGGCTCCCAAACCGAACACGGCACAGACGGTACCGCGCTCCACCTGCAGAACCGCGGGGTCAGAAAGTCAGATCACATCACCCTCAGAAACCTGCGAGAATCTCACTTAATCTACACAGTGCAGAGGTGCTACGTATATATTTCACATATTTGAAGTTCACATGGATGCATCATTCAGGGAGTGACATCATTCAGGCCACGCCCACATTCATATCTATTTCTATCATGTATACACCGTAAGTAAGGACTAAAAAACAATTCTGTGGGTGTTTCAGAAGCTGAGCTCGTGGACAGAGCTGACCTTCCCATCCTGATGGACACTGCTGTGAGGGATTCACATTCAAATAAATTCACATGATAGTCAAGATGGCGCCGCGGATGGCAGCCTCGGTGTGGAGCTCTCTTGTGTTTTTGTTACTTTTGTTTGTTTGTCATGTTTTGTGTCACTCTTTCCCGATCAGTTACACCAGGGAAGAACTGCTGTACCTTCGGCAGAGCATACCTCATAATTTTACACCGGTTTTCAACTATTCAGACGTTTTGTTGGACATGTTAATCGGAGGCGCAGCTGCGCTCTACAGGGCACAAGGAGATGCAAGAGAGGGAAACGAGCGGGTGCGCTTGTGAAACTCCGTCAACACGGCTTTAGAACTCCGCTGCAGACCATACATCTGGCGAATGTCCACTCTCTTTCAAACAAAACTGGATCTGTCTATGCAAGGATCCTGTTTGTAGACTTCAGCTCGGCCTTCAACACCATCATCCCTGATCTTCTCCAGACCAAACTGATGGAGATTTCTGTGCCCACCCCTATCTGTCAGTGGATTACAAACTTCCTGACAGACAGGCAACAGCAAGTGAGGTTGGGCAAGCTTACATCTGGTTCCCTCACCATCAGCACTGGCGCTCCTCAGGGATGCGTGTTATCCCCACTACTCTTCTCACTGTACACGAATGACTGCACTGCTACAGACCCCTCTGTCAAGCTTCTTAAGTTTGCAGACGACACTGTGACGAGTCTGCGTATAGACAGGAGGTTGAACAGTTGGCTGTCTGGTGCAGTCTCAACAACCTCGAGCTGAACACTCTCAAAACAGTAGAGATAGTAGTGGACTTCAGGAGGAACCCTCCAGCATTACCCCCCCACACACATTCTTCAACAGCTGAGGAAGTACAACCTGCCACAGGAGCTGTTAACACAGTTCTACTCAACTATCATTGAGTCTGTACTATGTACATCTATTACTGTCTGGTTCGGCTCAGCCACCAAATCAGATATTAGAAGACTACAATGGATAGTCAGAACTGCTGAGAGGATTACTGGAGCCCACCTGCCCACTCTCCAAGAACTTTACATATCCAGAATGAAGAAACGTGCAGGTAGAATCACTCTGGACCCCACACACCCGGCCCACCCCCTCTTTAAACTTTTACCCTCCAGTCGGCACTACAGGGCAGTAAATGCCAGAAAATCCAGACACAAGAACAGTTTCTTCTCTCAAGCCATTCATCTCCTGAACAATGAATCTGTCTGCCATCTCCCCCAGGGCAATACAATAATCTATATACACATGTATGTAAAAGTGCAATACTGTTACACCTCATTTCATTGAACCACACTCATACCTTGCTCCTGAGCTGCACATTTTGCACATGTATATGCCTCCTGTACATGAGTCCCCTATTTATATTTCCACCCTGCTATATCTCATATTTCTATATTTTCTATATTTTTCTATATTATAGTTTATGTCTGTGTATTCTCCAGCACCAAAAAAAAATTCCTTGTATGTGTGAGCATACTTGGCATTAAAGCACATTCTGATTCTGATTCTGAAAAGCTGCAGGTCATGCAGTGTAAAGTACAGCGGTTAGACTTCAGACTTGTTTACAGTCTGAAGTGACTCAAGAGTTTAGAGATAACAGTTAACCTTAACGAGTTTATTAATAATTAAATAACTGAAGATAAACACTTTCATTGCATGGTCAGGTTAATCATTACAAAGGTGTTGTAACACACTCACACACTCACACACACACACACATATACACACTTTGGCCGCGTTCAGCGCTGCTCCGTATCCCGTAGCAACCCCACACCCGAGGAGACAGACTTTATCCAGCACTGCATCTTGGTGGATTTTAGCGACGTTGTATTCAGGAACAACGGTGTATTCACAGAAAGTGCTCACTCCAGCAAACTGATACACCTGCTGACCTTTACAGGTGATACGACTCGTACCATCAGCTAGCACACACTGCTGAAGCTTCTGCCTGACAGACAGAGAGAGAGAGTGAGAGTGAGTTAGAGAGAGTGAGAGAGAGAGAGAGAGTGTGTGTGTGTGTGTGTGTGTGTGTGTGTGTGTGTGGAGAGAGAGAGAGAGAGAGAGAGAGAGAGAGAGAGAGAGAGAGACTCATTTTGTCATCACTGTTTAAACCTCCAGTGAGAAAACTGACCCTGAGATTAATAGACATCGTCACAGCCCCACTGTACAGAAATACTGATAAAATACAGACTTGAAAGAAAGAAACCTGGAGAGGAACCTGATTCAGAAGTATCATATAATGAAGTACCTTCACTTGGAGAGATGGAGTCAGTAAGGTTTAATCATTTGAACAGGTTTTAATTTTCATTAAAACAACAACAACAACACCATGCTCACCAGTTCTTCATGCAGAGGTTTGTCTTTGGGTTTAAACAGAGCACACACTCATTACAGTGAGGCAGGAGGACCGGGATCACCTTATCACCTGGAGGGAAGAAGAAGAAGAAGAAGAAGGAGAAGAAGAAGAAGAAGAAGAAGAAGAAGTAAATAGACTTGTGTATAACCTGATTCAGGTGAGAAGATACTCCAGTTCAGACAGCTGCTAATTACTGCCCAGTGTCTAATACTGAATAATTAATTAATCTCATGTGTCAGCAGATTAACCAGGGCTTTCTTCAGCAGGGGGTCTGGAAGCCTGGGTCACACCTGAAGATTATCCTGAGACCAAACAACTGAGCAGAAGTATTGAGCTGTGGTCACACAGTCATACAAAAACACCACATTGGGTAGGTCATGCTGTCTGAACCCCCCAAACCAACTGGCCCACAGAGCAGAGGGCTGTACAGTCAGGTACCCCATGGCCAGGTAGAAAGGGTAAAAACACCAGCTGAAGCTTTGGATACTAATGTGCCTTAGGATAAGTCACATCAGCTGACTTTTATACGTTTGCTGTAAGAGGACAGGACTGCCAGGAGAACCATAAAGAACTGAGGGAGAACCTACTGGAGTCTCCTGCTACTACAACTACCACTTATAAATACCCTAAAATACAACAGAATTAGACTGTCTCGGAAAAACAGGACAAAGTGTGTGTGTGTGTTTAGTGTACCAGGCTGCACAGTGGTCACCCCCGGGCCAACACTCTCCACCACACCGCTGCCTTCATGACCCAGAATGAGAGGAAACGGCAGAGTCTGCACTCCTTTCCCACAATCATAAAGATACGTCAAGTCTGTGTGACACACACCACTCGCTGCTATCTACAACACACACAAATGGGCAGAACTTTGATCAGTTGATGTGTCCAAAAGTCAAGGCTGTGAGCAAGATTTCAGAGAAGAGCAGAATGAAGAAATTCCTGTTAGAGCTAAGCAAAAATACGGACCTTAATTCTCACTTCGTGCTCTTTAGGTGGAGCAACTTCCACTTCTTCAACAGACACAGGCTTCCCAGGTTCCCAAGCGACAGCGGCTTTACATTTGATCACCTAAAACACACACACACACACACACACACACACACAAACCTTGAAACACTTCGGAGGAAACTTTCTATCTGATTCCACAGATTTGTGATGTTTTATATACACTGCTCAAAAAAAATTAAAGGAACACTTTAAAAACACGTCAGATCTCAATGGGGAAAAATATCATGCTGGATATCTATACTAATATGGACTGGGTAATGTGTTAGGAACAAAAGGATGCCACATGGTTTGATGGAAATGAAAATTATCAAGCTACAGAGGGCTGAACTCAAAGACACCCCAAAAATCAATGTGAAAAAATGATGCAGCAGGGTAGTTCATTTTGCTGAAATTTCATTGCAGCAACTCAAAATGTTATTCAGTAGTTTGTATGGCCCCCATGTGCTTGTATGCTAACCTGACAATGTCAGAGCATGCTCCTAATGAGATGACGCATGGTGTCCTGGGGAATTACCTCCCAGATCTGGACCAGGACATCACTGAGCTCCTGGACAGTCTGAGGTGCAACCTGGCGGTGTCGGATGGACCGAAACATAACGTCCCAGAGGTGTTCTATTGGATTTAGGTCAGGCAAGCATGGGGGCCATTCAATGGCATCAATTCTTTCATCCTCCAGGAACTGCCTGCATACTCTCACCACATGAGGCCACATTGTCTTGCACCAGGAGGAACCCAGGACTCACTGCACCAGCAGTCAGGATTTCATCCCGATACCTAATGGCAGTCAGGGTGCCATTGTCTAGCCTGTAGAAGGAACCAAGATGGCAGAGGGCAGTAGCATGCAGCGGCCACTCCGGATCCAAAATGGTGCTATTTCTGTGTTTTAGCCCAAATATCAAAATGCATGGACACTGTAGACAGTGGTGTTCATGCATACAACCACCAGGCTCTCATACAGTACAGTAATCATGCAATTACCAACCTGCATGATGATGTACTCAAAAAACTCAGCGACCTCGGCTTGCTGCAAAGACAAGGCCTTCAGTCCTCGGCTGATGCTGGTGGCTGGGAGAGAGAACATTGCAAATGGTGCTCAAGGAAGTGGAAGCGTGGAAAACGAGCGAGTCTCCGTGCTACGCTAAAAACGAACCCTAGCCGGCCGGCTCTCCCGTCCATCATTCTATCCAACATCTGCTCCCTGGATAATAAACTGGACTACATCCGACTCCAGTGAACTACACAGCATGAGTACAGAGACTGCTGTGTTTTTGTTTTTACGGAGATGTGGCTCAGCTTTCCGGACGTTCCGGAGTTCCATTCAGCTAGATGGGCTAACCGCGTTTCATGCAGACAGAAATGCAGCTCTGTGCGGTAAGACTCCCGGTGGCGATGTGTGTGTTTACATCAACACAGAATGGTGCAAGAACTCTGTTCTTGTTTCTAGCTATTGTTCATCGCTAGTGGAGTTTGTGACTGTTAGATGCAGGCCATTTTATTTACCATTGGAATTCACCACCGCTTTTATTTTCGGAGTGTACATTCCCCCCAGCGCTAATGCAAAGGAGGCTCTGTGTGAGCTCTGCGGAGCTATTAGTGAGCTACAGAATGTTCACCCTGATGGACTGTTCAATATCACTGGAGATCTCAATCATGTAAATCTCAAGTTTGTTCTCCCTAAATTCCATCAACATGTGGACTTTGCTATGAGAGGCACGAACATGCTGGATCTTGTTCATACAAAGATTCCCAGCGCGTATCGTGCGGAGCCCCGCCCCCACCTCGGCTACTCAGACCACATCTCTGTTATGTTTATTCCAGCATACAGACCACTTGTCAGACGCTCTAACCCAGTTCTGAAACAGGTTAAAACCTGGCCAGCAGGAGTCACCTCTGCTCTTCAGGACTGTTTTGAGTGCACTGACTGGAATATGTTCAGGGAGGCTGCAACCAATGGCGACTATCAACTTGGAGGAGTACACCACATCAGTGACCAGCTACATCAGCAAGTGCATCGATGATGTGACAGTCTCCAAGACCATCACCACACGCTCCAACCAGAAGCCGTGGATGAATGCAGAAGTGCGTGCTCTCCTGAAGTCGAGAGACTCTGCCTTCAAAGCTGGGGATAAGGAGGCCTTAAGAACAGCAAGGGCCAAGCTGTTTCGAGCCATCAAAGAGGCAAAGCACACGCACACTCAGAGAATCCACGGCCACTTTCAAGACAGTGGAGACTCCCGACACATGTGGCAGGGCATACAGGTGATCACAAACTACAAGACCACACCATCTGCCTGTGACAGTGACGCCTCCTTCCCAGATGTGCTGAATGACTTCTATGCTCGGTTTGAGGCACAGAACAACGTAGCAGCGAGGAAGACCATCCCTCCTCCCAACGACCAGGTGCTCTGTCTTTCCACGGCTGACATGAAGAGCGCTCTATGCAGAGTTAACCCACGGAAGTCTGCTGGACCAGGCAACATTCCTGGAAGAGTACTCAGGGAATGTGCAGAACAGCTAGCGGATGTCTTCACCGACATCTTCAACATTTCCCTGAGCAGCGCCGTTGTTCCGGATCTGTCCCTCACACACCTGGACAATAAGGACACATATGTACGAATGCTGTTCATAGACTTCAGTTCAGCATTCAACGCAATCATCCCTCAGCACCTGATTGAGAAACTGAGCCTGCTGGGCCTGAACAACTCCTCTGCAACTGGATCCTGGACTTCCTGACAGGGAAATTTCAGTCAGTCCGGATCAGGAACAGCTTCTCCAGCACCACCACACTGAGCACTGGAGCCCCTCAGGGCTGTGTGCTCAGCCCACTGCTGTTCACTTTGCTGACTCATGACTGTGCAGCAATGCACAGTTCGAACCACATCGTCAAGTTCGCCGATTACACGACCGTGGTGGGTCTCATCAGCAAGAACAATGAGTCAGCGTACAGAGAGGAGGTGCAACGTCTAACAGCCTGGTGTAAAGCAAACAGCCTGTCTCTGAATGTTGACAAGACAAAAGAGATGGTTGTTGACTTTAGGAGAGCACAGAGTAACCACTCTCTGCTGTTCATCGACGGATACCCTGTGGAGATCGTCAAGAGCAACAAATTCCTTGGTGTACATCTAGCGGAGAACTTCACCTGGTCACTCAACACCACCTCCATCAGCAAGAAAGCCCAGCAGCGCCTCTACTTCCTGCAGAGGCTGAGGAAAGCCCATCTACCTCCCCCCATCCTGACCATGTTTTACAGAGGGACCATCGAGGGCGTCCTGAGCAGCTGCATCACTGCCTGGTTTGGGAATTGCACCGTCTCGGATCGTAAGACCCTGCAGCGGATAGTGAGGACAGCTGAGAAGATCATTGGAGTCTCTCTCCCCTCTATCTCGGACATGTACACCACACGCACAGGGCCCACTAGAGGAAATTGGGCCCTCAGGCCATCCTCATGAAGTCTGTTTCTGATTGTTTGGTCAGAGACATTCACACCAGTGGCCTGCTGGAGGTTATTTTGTAGGGCTCTGGCAGTGCTCATCCTCTTCCTCCTTGCACAAAGGAGCGGATACCAGTCCTGCTGATGGGTTAAGAACTTTCTACACGGCAAACCTGGTCCAGGTATCACCTCATGCTACCAGTAGTGACACTTACCCCAGTCAAATGCAAAACTAATGAAAAACAGTCAGAAAAGATGAGTAGGAGAAAAAATGTCAGTGGCCTCCATCTGTAACACCATTCCTGTTCTGGGGGTCGTCTCATTGTTGCCCATCTAGTGCACCTGTTGTTAATTTCATTAACAACAAAGCAGCTGAAACTGATTAACAATGCCCTCTGCTACTTAACTGACCAGATCAATATCCCATGAGTTTATTTAATTGACTTGATTCTCTGATTCAAAATTGTTCCTTTAATTTTTTTGAGCAGTATATTTTGTGATGAGATATTCCAGGTTTTGCAGGACACACTTCTCCAACTTTTACATCAGGACTGAATACAAAGAAATGACTAGACTGGTTTTCTTTCACACAGATTTATTTCATTAACATTGTTACATCTGTAAAAGTCTGTAAAAGCCAAGTCCATAAATTTACACACGACTACACCGATCAGGCATAACATTATGACCACCTGCCTAATATTGTGTCGGTCCCCCTTTTGCTACCAAAACAGCCCTGACCCGTCCTGTACTGTATATTCTGACACCTTTCTATCAGAACCAGCATTAACTTCTTCAGCAATTTCAGCAACATTTTTGAGAAACATTTTTCCTGCTTCTAACACATCAACTTTGAGGACAAAATGTTCACTTGCTGCCTAATATATCCCACCCACTAACAGGTGCCATGATGAGGAGATCATCAGTTTTATTCACGTCACCTGGCACTGCTCACTGTGTTATGGCTGATATATAGTGTATATTAACCGTGATTTGGTGAAGAGTTATTTTAACCGCAGTCACGATCTGCAGGTCTGTTTGAAAACATGTTTGAAAAGAAAATTTAACAAAACTAATAAAAGAACTAAATAAATGTGTTAAATGGAGAACCTTCACAGTTATTAAGACGGTTTTATCAGAGTGAAGGTGACTGGACATGCTGGCAGTGTAAGATACGAGGACAGGAAAGGGTTAAATAACTAAATCACACAGGCCAGATGTCCAGATTTGATTCCTTAAATATTGTCCTGTGCTCTCAACACTGGAGAATGATGATGATGATGATGATGAAGATGATGAAAGGAAAACACACTCTGAGCGTTCTCATGGCCACGTATCAGATATTTATCCGATTTGAAAAGCTTGTTACGTCCACACAGTTTTGAAAAAAATCAGATCTGCATCACATTAAAGCCGAAAATCAGATTAAAACTGACTCATTAATGTGAACGCAGCCTAAAATTCTCGAGTCACGTCTCTACAGCAATTTCATTCTGTATTAATGCTCCAGATTTTCAACCCATAAAACTTATTTTGCTTAAAGCTTTCTGTTAACACACAGGAGAATGATTTCTACAGAATATTATTCACAGTAATTTAAATAACGTGTTGATTTTATAATATTGATTTTTTTTTTAAATAAATGCACTTGAGGGTGTGTTACTGTGAGTTTATCACAGGAGATAAAGTCTTATAAGTATTACACACGTCCTCACGTGATGTATTGCTTTAATAAACATGCACAGTGTTTAATTTAGATCATAAAACAAATGTTTTATTTAAGATAAGAGTTAAAGATAAGCTGCAGTAATAAATCAGTTCCTACCTTATTCTCAGTTCCCATATTGAAAATAATCAGATCTTTTGTTGCAGGTCCTTAAAAAGCAACACACACACACACACACACACACACAAGCAGTATAAACTAAAAGTGTACACTAGTTATAGTGCACTTCATTCATTTTTATCCCTCATGTTCAGTAGAGCAGGAGGTAAAGTTCCTACATGACATTACCTGTGCTGTTGCGTATGCTGTAGCGTGTGCTGAAGTGTGTGCTCCTGTGTATGCTATGTTACATGTATATGATCTTGAAACTCTTTCAGAAGTCATAAACTCCACACTGCTCCCTGCAGGACACTCCTGACATCACCAACACACTGAACCTCAGGAGACATCAGGAACCCACTGGAGAACAGGTCACACTACAGAACCCTGAGGAGATACCGTATAAACACTTGGGGTAAATCTAGAAGGGTGAGTGGATTATAAACGGTGGCAGTAATAAACTCTGCTTAGCTAGAACTGCACTTAGATCAGGGCAGGTTTGGATTCTGACCCGTATTTCATGCTGAACGGTTTAGTGACATCATAAATATCATACAGCTCTGACCCCTGGAGTTAGCGCTGGGGTTTGATTTATCACCTGGTTGCTAAGGGTTGGTGGTGGAGGTGTTAGTGGGCAGAGCAATGTGATTGTCTTCAAAATATCTGAATTAATGAGGCTTCAAACTAGTGATGGGAAGTTTGGATCATTTTACTGACTTGGATCTTTGAATCTCGTTTTAATCTATTTCCGAGTCGTTTTGTTAATTTCAGCAGAATAGAATTAGTGTCACGTGTTAATAGCCAATTACCTTGCTTTTCAATATTCAGAAAATGTTCATTGCACATGTCTTTTGATAATTTTATGAGAATTCCTCAATATTATTTAACATTACATTAGTATTATTGACTAAGATACCAATCCAGGAAGTGGTCACATGATGAACGAACGAAAGACTCGGGAATGACAATGTACACAAACATCCTGAATAACCCTAAAGAAAAAGAAAATATCCGAGACACACTAACACTCACATACGGAGCGGGATGTGCATGGAAGTAATCCGAACATTGGGAGATCTGCGAGGTTGGATGCAATAGAGCTCCTGACCATCTAGCTATCCCTAGAGAAGGCTGCTTGGTCATTCAGGGTGTTGCCGAGTAACATCGTCGTTTCCGGTGTCAACATCAAACGACCCATACACCTGAACGGCTTGCATGCAGGATCAGGACTGCGGCTTCCAGTGTCATCTTCCACCTGCCGGTTTGCCCGTTTCCCTTCGCTACAGGACTTATGATTATGATGTTTTCGCTCGTCGACGTGGAAGTGCCTTTCGAGCCTGCACAGTGAAGGTTTTAGGTAGAGTGCAGTGTGCGCAATACTGGTTCCACCCTTTTAACCTAGGGTTCATCTGCCATGGCCTAGCAAGCTGGGACGATGACAGTGAGGTCTCCAGGTCATAAGGTTTTATATCGGAGGATCCTTCACCTAGATGAATGGCCTGACAGGGCTAATGAGCGTCATCTGCCCAGGATATATATATATATATATATATATATAGTGTCTGTATATCTGTACATATGTTTATATTTCACTACTGCTTTGTACTTCTGGTTAGATGCTAGCTGCATTTCGTTTCCTTGTACACATGCACAATGGCAATAAAGTTGAATCTAATCTAATTTAAAGGTTTGAAGAGTTCAGTAAGGAGACCACTGTGGGGTAAAAGCTGTCCACAGGCACCTGGACCTCTCCCCAGAGGGTAGGAGGGTAATGATTCTGCGAGCTTTACACAGACACCGCTGTACTAGGCTTTTATTTATTTACATGTACATTAACATGTGTCTGTTTATTCTAATTCCAGACTGCAGGTTTAGTTTTTATTTCAGTGAAATGTTTTTAACGTACACTGGCAGTAGAAACAGATTTTGTTTTGATTTTATCTGGAACGTTGTAGCTGGAACATGCAGCTGATCAAAAATGAGGTAAGTGAGTTCTGAGGAACTGGAAATATCTCTGAGATTATGAAGAACTGAGGGTTGAAGGACAGGACCACCTGAGGCTTTCAGGAAGTGCTGTTGGATTAGACGGAACCATGGTACATTAGTACCACATTTCATTGTGTGTGTGTGGTGTGTGTGTGTGTGTGTTGTGGTCCTGCCCTGTCAATGTGGTAGGAATTTGTGACCAGTCACTTCGTTCACGTCTCCCTCAGCGTCCCTGCTGTCCCGCGACCATTTTCATCTCCATCTTTATTGAACGTTTCACTCTTTTGTGTGCATGTTGTTGATAATGAGTTGTGTATGTGCTGTGAGTGTGATTTCTCCTAGAGTCATGACCCCGCCCCCTCAGGTGACATCTTTATTTACAATGTCAGCATTAACACAAAGACACAGAAGCACCAGCACCTCCGAAGCCCACTGTAGAGTGAACCTGTTGTCATGGTGACTGATGACATCATCACCGCTTATGAACTAGATGCTCAAAGCTCACATTTTTATCACCGTCCGGATGCTGAGATAGAGAGAAAAAGAGAAAAGCAGTAAATAAAAGATCAATGGGATGACAGAAATGGATGTCAACAAATAAATATTTACTACACGTGTAATCAACAAATAACAGTTCTACTGGTCATATGATGGTCATGTGACAGACCTTTTCCCTTTGGTCATCAGATGGAAGGCGTGGTTAACCTCCTCCAGAGGGAGCGTGTGTGTCACAAACTCATCCAGCATTATTCTCCCGCTCATGTAGTCCTCCACCAGTTTGGGTACACTACACACACTCTTCCATCCTGTTCAGAAAACACGTTCGTCTGTAACTGATGGAATGACGGATCTCAGACCCGACGCGCCGATAATCCAGAGCCGCTACATTACAAGCTGCTCATCTCTTACCTCCAAAGTAGGTTCCTTTAAGCGTTCGTCCCATCAGCACATCGATGGGAGCGAGCGAGAGGCTGTCTGTTTCATTCCATCCCACAATCACACAGGTTCCCCAAGCGGCTCTGCAGCTCTCAAACACTGCCCTCTAGTGGAGACAAAACAAAACACACTTCATACTGTACAGCACCAGGCATGAATACAGGAGCAAGAAGGAAAAGAATAAAAATACACTGAAGTATAAAAAGAAGAAGTTGTTCCTGTAAACAGAGGAAAGACGTTCACACTGAAGCCCACCATCAGCGTGACGTTCCCCACACACTCGAAGCTGTAGTCCACTCCTCCACTGGTCATCTCCATCAGCACTTCCTGAATGGGTTTGTTGTGATCGTTGGGGTTCACAAACTCAGTGACACCGAACGTCTTGGCAACTTCACGTTTCTCCACGTTGATGTCAACACCGATGATCCGGGAAGCTCCGGCAGCTTTACAGCCCATCACAGTGGCCAGACCCACGGCTCCCAAACCGAACACAGCACAGACGGTACCGCGCTCCACCTGCAGAACCAACCAGCAACAACCACAGGCTTCAGAACATAAAATCAAAATAAATTCAAATAACACCAACCACTGAAACCTACAGATTAACACAGGACTGCACACAGGCCACGCCCACCATTATAATATATTTCAACAAAACTCCACAGAAAGAAGGCAAGAGAAAGAAGAACAAAAATGAGAAGAAGAAGAAAAAGAAGAAGAAGAAGAAGAAGAAGAAGAAGAAGAAGAAGAAGAAGAAGAGGGCAGCAAATAAAGTGTAAAAAAAAAAAAGAGGGTGGTGGACTGAACCCTGAGGAACACCATGCTTTACAGAGCAGGAGGGATTCAACTGAAAAGTCTGAAGAACAAAAAAAAAGAAGAAGCAGAAGAACGAGGAGGGGAAAAAAAAAGATGATCTCAGAGCTTTGTCAAAATCATCGTCAGGACTTTAAACTGTCTGAGCATTTAACATCAGAAACAATCATTCAAATACAACGTTCCATAATCTTCAGGTTTAATCTATTGCTTTAACATCACTGGTGTACACACACACACACACACACACACACACACAC
>JAUCMX010000009.1:844267-869267 GCA_033459395.1 Hemibagrus guttatus | reverse complement strand
CTGGAAGCTCCATCAGGATCTACAGCCAAAAATCTCCACCGTGGTTGAGCCAAGCTGATATAGAAACCATGCGATTCCTCTCCAAGTGCAAAATCGCCCGTGTGGAAGTTCTCGAACAGGAGAACGCTTCTCCCATGCTCCTGGTTCAGAGCATGAGAGGCTTTAACCGGAGCTCAGCCCACACCGGAGAGTGTGATGGACGATGTGGGGTCATTAAGAGACCTGAGGACATAAGTGAAGTGTTCGCTTTCCACCTGGATCGAGTTTTAGGGCTCAACCGGAGTTTAGTGACCATCAGCAGAAGGTTCAGGGCTCTGGGTTCGTCACAGTTCGTCTCTTCATTCCTACACTAACGTACTCCTAATTTTCACAGTAGGAATCAGCCTCAATGTTTTAATGATGTTAAAAATCATTTATATTTTACTATTTATATCACACGTTTCTAATTTTCAGTGTTTTAACATCTCAAAAACTAAAAATGTCCTTTTGAGGTTCTGGAGTTTGCGTGATGCTAAAACATCAAGCTACATTAACCTCAGCTGACGCTCTATCATCAGGTCTGATCATGAAGTTTTTATTAAAATAATAAAATGTATTCTCTCTCTTCACATTAATAAGAGAAAATAAATCTCAGCTTGTTACTGGTACAAAGCGCTGGCACTGGAGACTCCTTCCACACTTCGTACACAAATAAACGTCTCTTCACAAATGATGGCAGTTATTTTAATCTGTTTATTATCAGTGGACTGTCCGCTGTCCACGTACCTGTGAGTCAGCTGTTGCTATGGAAACAATAACGTATTAGATGGAGAGCATTAACATCACGCTGAAACTAGAATTTATCAGCACTCTTCTTTAACCTGTTAGATAATTGTGATGATAAAGACATTACATCATCACCACGCCGTGTCGTTTCAGACGGTCAGCTGTGTCCGGTGACCCTGTACGACCCGTCTGTCATCATGGTGCCCGAGTCAAGATCAGGTTCTCTGAGGTGGAGCTCGTATCAGACGTGGTTACAGTACCGGTGCTGGATGCGCGGCGTTCCCAAACCCGAGTGGAGCTGTGGCAGTCTCCATCATCACGAGTGGAGCAAAGTGACGCTGTTCGACTTCCTGCTGCAGGTTTGGACTTTAACAGCTGTGTTACTGTTTGGAGGGCGGAGCTTCTACATGAAGGGGTGGAGGTGGAGCTGATTGGACATTAAATCTGTGGGGTTTTTTAAGAAGGCTGTACGATATAATGATAAAACATTGCATTACTTTACAAATAAATTGGGAATAAATCTTTTTGTAGAACTCTAGCACAGCGTTCACATTGTTGGAAGGTGAGATGTTTTACAAGCTTTGCTGTAGAACCCTGAGTGTTCACCATCAAAAAGGGGTTCCATGTTTTTTTTTAAAGCTAAGAACCCTTAATTGTCCAATCTAGAACCCTTGTAGAATTGTACATGTTGAGAATTGTACTTGAACCCTTGTACAAGTACCAAGATGTTTAGTTCTTTGGTTATTCCTTTGTTGGAATTCCTTAGGATAGTTCTAAGCAGAGTGTTTCCATCTCGTAAAGGGTTCCAAGCAGAATGGTTTTAAAAGACAAAGAACCCTTTAAAGAACCCTCCAGTGAGCAATATTAAGTGATCATCTGTAGGTTGATCCAAACACTGTTAGAAAAATGCTACTGCAATTGTTCTTTCAGGGTTTATGGGATCATTTTGGGTTCTCAGGTTCCTAAACAGGTTCTGTCTGTAATCCTTTGTGATCAGGACACAGAGGCAGGGTTTCACACAGAACCTCAGGGACAAGCAGAAGGCTTTATTGGATCAGCTTAGTGCTGTACAGCAGTGATACTCTCTCTGATGCTTTAAATGTTTTCTAAAGAATTTAATCAGCTATTTTCATGGTTTCAGAATCACCAGCGTTTGGACAGGAACTGCTGCGGCTTCAGGCCACGCCCACAGGACAGCTGCGTCCAGCTCGGCTATCACAGAGACTGCAGTCATGAGGACAAGCTCGAGCTTTCACACATCGTCCATCGCAAGAACGACCCCAGACGCCTCGTCTACGTCAACAACCATGCCTTCTTTGACCGGGACGAAGAAAACCTTGACTTCAGACTGCTCGAGGGAATCAAAGAGTGAGTCGTTTGTCCTCAGGCTGAAAAAAAGACTTAAATGTGACAAAAGACTGAAAAGCAGCTTATTGATCTGAATGGGTGTGGCATAATATACTAATGAGCACATCTGATTGACAGCTGTAGGTTTGAGATGATGTAATTCGACATAGTTCTAGTGTTACACAGTAGATTTAGCTCAATCAGTTAGCTTTAGCTCTCTAGGTTGCTTTGTTAGCTGTCACTCATTCATCTTTGATTCAAAAGGACAGTTCAGGAATTAACTCATAGTTTAGATAAAAGCTATGTGGGCGGGGCACATGACAAGGGAGGAGTTTATGCAAACCTGTCTTAAGGTTAGCCCCACCCCTTTACACTTTAAGATGTGGAGTTTAAGATGGAGTTTTATTGAGTGTGTGTGTGTGTGTGTGTGTGTGTGTGTGTGTGTCAGACTCCCTGAAGTAGCAGTGAGTGTGTTGCGCTCTCAGCGTCTCAGACAGAACCTCCTGCAGTCTCTGTTTGTGGATGAACAGTTCTGGGAGAATCAGGGAGGACGCGGAGGCATCGACAAGCTCATCGATGTGATCGAGAGACGAGCGAGAGTCTTACTGCGCTACATCAACGCTCACGGCATCAGCGTCATCGCCATGAACTCCTGAGCGACCACAGGACGCGTCTTCACTAATTAATTTATTAATTATAGTTCAGCAATCACACCAGTGTAGAGATACAGATATGTAGTGGTGTTCTGGGTCACTTCCTGTCACCACAGCACTGATATCATCATCATCATCATCATCACCTTCATCATTGGTCCACTGTAACAATTTTATGAAATGTTTTTGGCCAAAAATAAACATCAATCGTCTGTTCAGCCTAAAAGTATTTAATTATGTGAGCTGTGTTTTCTTCTTCTTCACTGCTGCTGTGGAGTTTAGAGGATTTTTGGCCTTTCAGGTGTAACGCAGTCGATCTGGATCTGTTTAATCTTCTAAATATCTGTGTCTTTATTTGGATTTAAATCGAAAGTGGGTGTGGCCTAAACCAGCAGACTCTCCAGAAATATCTGCAGCGTCAGCACTAGATCCAGTCCATCCACCAGACACACCTCAAGTCTTTCTGCAGAGCTTTCTTTAAAAAATACAAGGAAAGAAAGCAAACAAACAAATAGTGCACTTCCTGTTTGTGTCTCTTTATATCCCATAATATAAAAATACCATCACTGTTCCTCAGTGTGTCGGGACGTACAGTGCAATTTCACAGAAACAGACTTAAGTGTTGAATTAAAAGAATTACCTAACTTTAACCTTTTTATTTATAAATATAAATTTAAATAAATAAAATATATTTCATACTAAAAAAAAGTAAACATCAAATCAGCTGCTTCTGCTCTTTTTCTACAGACAGACAGACAGACAGACAGACAGATAGATATATTATATCACTCAACCCTAATTCAGTTACTTCCCCAGGTAAACATTTAGTTTTAGCCAAACTGCTCTTTCACTCAATGCCTGTGTGTGTGTGTGTGTGTGTGTGTGTGTGTGCGCGCTGTCCATCAGCCATCCATCACACTGATTTACACACAGCTTTAACACAAACAGAGTGTCTGAAGGCTGCAGCACTGAAATAGACACTTTGCAAATAGAGCCTGCTGCTTTACGACATCAGCTGAATCCATCCATCATTCTGCTGCGCTGCAGAACCGCGTCCCAGACCCGAGCTTTGAGGAGGTCCAGAGACTTCAGGAACTAAAACATAGACTTTTATTGTAGACATCCAGGTCTGGTGATGGTGAACATGCAGCAGGTCTGATTATGATTTACACACACACACACACACACACACACACACACACACACACACACACACAGTGTCTCCATGTTAACACAGGAAGCAACCTGACCTGGAAATGATCTCTGATCTTAGGGATGTAAAGATTCAGCAGGACAAACTGAGTGAAGAGACTGGACTGGACTGGACTGGACTGAAATGGACTGGACTGGATAAACCTTTATTCATCCCACAGTGGGGAAATTTCTATAAACTGGGGCTCGTCTGGGATTTATTGATCCCTAAGGGAAAATTCTGGGATTCTGGGAGTCGTTGAGCTTCCCATGTGTGCATGTCTTTAAATTGTGTTGCCAGATGCATCATTATTAAACTTGCAGATTTATTTCTCTATAATGATTCCATGATCAACACTTATGTTCCACCGACATTACATTTACACACGGATAAATTCATGTTTCAGACAAACAAATAAATAAATAAGGTAACACTTTCTTATAAAGCATTATGCACATTATTCATTCATTGTGTACCGCTTATCCGATCTACACTCGGGTCACGGGGAGCCTGTGCCTATCTCAGGCGTCATAGGGCATCAAGGCAGGATACACCCTGGACAGAGTGCCAAACCATCGCAGGGCACACACACACACTCTCATTCACTCACGCAATCACACACTACGGACAATTTAGAGATGCCAATCAACCTATAATGCATGTCTTTAGACTGGGGGAGGAAACCCCCGAGGCACAGGGAGAACATTCAAACTCCACACACACACACACACACACACACACACACACACACGGCGGAGGCGGGAATCGAACCCCCAACCCTGGAGGTGTGAGACAAACGTGCTAACCACTAAGCCACCGTGCCCCCCCATTATTCGCATTAATGAAAATTTATTACACTTTATGAACTTCACTCAACCTTCAATCACAAGTGTGTGTGTGTGTGTGTGTGTGTGTGTGTGTGTGTGTGAGAGAGAGAGAGAGTTAAGCTTCTCATATTGAACTGTCAGAGCTGACAGCTGTGCAAATCCCCAAATATTCCTGAGAATCTGCATCTCTCTCTCTCTCTCTCTCTCACACACACACACACACACACACACACACACACACACACACACACACACAGACCTGGCTGTAAGCCTGAGGCCCTGAGTTCTGTTTTCACATGCAGATTGTCTTCTCCTCGACAGGAAAACCCCATAAGAAAACACACACACACACACACACACACACACACACACACACACACACACACACTTGTCTCCCACACTAGTCCTCTTCAGGCTTTAACATGCCACTCGCTGCTCACTGTAGAAAAACCTCCAAAGATTATAATCGCAAAATCATCGTCTTGTGGTTTTCACTATTTTCATTCTTTCCATTTTTGACTCATAAAGCAGCTTCACACAGCTGCTGTAGTGTGTGTGTGTGTGTGTGTGTGTGTGTGTGTGTGTGTGTGTGTGTGAGAGAGAGAGAGAGAGAGAGAGAGAGAGAGAGAGAGAGAGAGAGAGAGAGAGAGGTGTTGTGTATAATACTTTGAGTGTTGTGGCATGAAGGAAGGAATGCATTTATATCTGATGATCTAGACTTGTAAACACACACACACACACACACACACACACAATGATGTTGAACTTGCACAATAAGAGTGGATACTATAGGAAAAAATATGAATTGTTAAATAGAATTAATAATAATAGCATAATAATAATAATTAAAAAATATACTCAGTGTGACAGGAGGATGTTGAAGTGTTTTGAATTTGCATATTCATAAATATTCATGAGTATTTGCATTCTTTATCAGATAAAGAAATGTTTAGATACAGAGATATTCACCTGCCATTTTAATGTAAAGAATTATAGAGAAGATGTCACAAGGCTATAAAAATCCATCTCAAAGCCAGTTTCATCCTCAGCATCAGACTCAGGTAGGGGGCGTGGCCTAAAGTGTGAAGGTGAAGCTTGAATAATATGCATTGGGTTGCCAGGTGAATAGTTATTGTGCCTGTAAAGCTGAACTGTGCTCATGTAAATGTACAGTACATAAGAGAAATGATTAACAGATCAATACCTATTTACGCTATGATACATATTCTGAGGAAATGCTGCTCCAAGCTTAGTCAGTGGATGAATTTTATTTTATTTTTATTTTTTTTCTGGGGGAAAATCTCAACATTTCTCCTTCTGATGAAATAATTTTACACACACATCTCGCTCCAGAACGGTGGCAAGGCCAGGACAGAAACATCATATGACATAATGAGAGGTTCGGCCTACTGAAACCAAGTTCATCTGAGGTTTTGAGTGTGTGTGTGTGTGTGTGTGTGTTTTGAGAGAGAGAGAGAGAGAGAGAGAGAGAGAGAGAGAGAGAGAGAGAGAGAGAGAGAGAGAGAGTGAGTGGGTGTGGACGGAAGGAAAAACAGGGTCAGATTTTGCCATGAAGTGAAGTGATTATGCTGAGAAGCTGCACTTTATAAAGACTCTTCTGTTAGAGAGAGAGAGAGAGAGATGGAAGGAGGGAGAATGAAGTGAGAGAAAGAGATAACTGGAAAGTTGGAATTAGTAAAGAAACAGAAATGGACAGGGAGAGATGTAAATAGAGAGAGAGAGAGAGAGAGAGAGAGAGAGAGAAATGTGTGATAAATAGAGAAGTTAAACTGCATAAACTGCATTTGAATTTTAATTACTACCACTATGTTATTTATACCTTTAATTACTGATAATTAATATTCAAATGTGTGTATGTAAAGTGAACAGACTCCGCCTTCAGACTCTAGGCCCCACCCCTACCTGAGTCTGTAGGTGGTGGTGATGCGGGGAAACATCAAACTGTGTGCTGAGACGGTTATTTAGGACAGTAACATATGGACTAACCTGCTGAATCAGATAATGTTAGAGGTCAGAGGGGTCAAACTCAGGTCATGACATTGCAAATGTTTCATTTTAGCTCTTCAGAGGTTTAGTGTCAAGTGAAATCAGGTGATCGGTGAAGAAAAGTCTATGTTCTCTATAAACCATCACATTTGGACCATGCCTTTACTCAGTAAACATTTGCCATGATCAAAACCCAAACCAAGCCGTTTACATGTCTGGTAATGTTCTTAAAGGAAATGATGTCAGTTACAGGAAGACAAACAGGAGAAACATGTGGGCAAAGTTCATACAGGAAAGAGGAAGGACGAAGAACAGCCAAGGAAAAAAAAACACACCATTCCTTCCATCCAGAGTCATCTGGAGACCTCAGACTGTGTAGAAACCGAAAAAACACACACACACACACACACACACACACACACACACACACACACACACACGCACACACACACACACACACTCATTAACTTGATGCAATTCTTATTCCAGGACAGGAAGTACACTCAGTTCATGCTGCTGTAATAAAATATTTCTGAAGTCCTGCTGGATTAATAAATTAATGTTTCAGAATAAAATCTCTAGTGTCCCTTGTGTGTGTGTGTGTGTGTGTGTGTGTGTGTGTGTATGTGTGTGTGTGTGTGTGTGCGTGCACACTCTAAGAGGAGGTTAAAGTGTCAAACATCACATGTTAAGATTAGACGCAAATAAAAACCACTCAGCATATCATTCTGCACTTAAGCTGTCATTCATCCGAAAATAAAATGTACCTTTATCCCAAAACAGAGGCTCTGTGAGGCTAATGTGGCTAACAAACTAGCCTTCAGTTTAGCATGGTCTAAGTCACCACACACTCACCTCAGAGTGAAAAGGGAAAAGGCATTTGAATGTGTAATCCTGTTTTATTTGTAATTCTATTTTTTAATAAAGATATATTATACATTTCTTTAGGGGCCGATGTCTCACATACACGTTCAGTGCTAATCTGGAGGCTATGCATTATTTGTGTTTGTTAGACACATTAGCATCAGACTCTAAACATCATCATAGCTGTAATACATTTAAAGTGATCGTAATATTCGTTATTAATTCTTTTCTTAAAAAACAGTTTAATAAGATAAGCTAAGATTTTAAATATTGTATTATTTCTTCAGTTCTGTAGCGATAACAATGACATGTACACCGCCATCTTGTGGCTAAATGAAAGTCCTACATGTGAAGATATTACATATTCGGCTCTCCTTAAAAAAGTTTAATCAATATAATAATAAATGAAAAACTTTACGACTTATTTAAATGTTTATTATTTATATTTATCCTTCTCTTACACTTTCATTTTTTATAAAGTGTTAAATTTATAATGAATAATAAAAACACACACATCTTAAATTAATTAATAAAAACACAATTTTTAGATTTTTTTTTATTTATAATTTTATTCAATATTTTTTCCTATAAAACAAACATTTCTACGACATTTTTAACGTAAAAAACACAATGCGGAAGTAAAAGATTTCATTTGTTTACGTCATGTTACGTAACACACAAATGATTTTTTTTGCCATTTAATTTGCAATTAAATATATTTATAAATACTGATATTTATAGACGCTTATACACTTAGTTTGAATAAAAACAAAACGTCTTCTCATTTTAGTAAAAAAAAAAAAAATCAAACCGAAAATAAAATATTCTCCCTCTCTTCGTTGTGCGCATGCGCGGATCTGAACGGTTTGGCGGGTTGTTTGAGCTCAGTTCTGGATTTAACAGACAGTTTATATGAATATTAAACTCATAGAATTATATTTTTATACTGTATAAGAGACAAGATGGTGGAAGGACCGGGCTGCACACTGAACGGAGAAAAAATCCGCTCTAGAGTGAAAAAGGGACAAAAAGTGCTGCAAATTAGAGGAAACGCGGTAAGTGTGTGTGTGTGTGTGTGTGTGTGTGTGTGTGTGTTTGAATTAGACGCAGATTTACTTTTATTAGATGTAGAACACTGACATGGTGTAACAGGTCTAGAAAGATTGTACTAGTTTTAGAACACTGACATCTCTTACAGCTCTAGAACAGTTACCTTCCGCTGAGCTTTACGATAATGCTCCACTATACTAGGTCTAGAACCACTGACCTTCTGTAGAAACACTGACCTTCTGTAGAAACACTGACCTTCTGTAGAAACACTGACCTTCCCGTGTAGAAACACTGACCTTCCGTAGAAACACTGACCTGTCATAAAAACACTGACCTGTCAGAAACACTGACCTGTCGTAGAAACACTGATGTAACAGCAGTAAAACACCTGCAGCAGACCTAGAACACACTGACCCTCTGTAACGTTTCTGGAACTATGACAGTGACAGTGTGTATGACTGTGTGTGTGTGTGTGTGTGTGTTTACAGAACGGTGGTGGTGGTGGTGGTGGTGGTGGTGGTGGTGTTTTCAGGGAGACTTGTTCCGGTGTTTTGGAGGCAGTCAGTACACTGGAGTGCAGACACTCGGTAAAGAACTCTTCATGTACTTCGGAGGCCGAGCGTTAAGGTAAAAAAAAAATTATTTACAGTTCTTCTGAATTTTTTGACAATTGTTTATTTTAATTTCTCGTTTTATGTTTGAAATCTTCACATCAACAAATTCATTTAATTTTGAACACCACATTATAATTATAACTATATTATGTGGAGTGTTTGCTGGTCCCTGTTACTATGGCAACGCTAATGTATTAGACGCAGTGCATTAATATAACCCTGGGGTTCCAGTCTGATCTACAGTCCGATGCACAGTAACGCACAGCTTTCGGATTAGAGGACTCGGCCGTGCTGTGTGATATATAACTGTGTTTAATATCGTAATCACTGGACGAATGAGAATATTTAATATTTAATCCGTTCTCACTGTGTCACATCACACTCCTAGTGTAACGGTCAGTGTTTGTGTGTTTTAGGCTGCACTTCGGAATGGACGGCTCGATGCGTATAAACACAGTGGAGGGAAAAGACAGCAGAGGAAATCCACCGACTCTCATCATCTCGCTCACTGAAGACACGCTGACCTTCTACAACACCACAGCTGAAATCCGGTACCACGTTCTCCTGCTAACACACACGTGTTCACCGAACGAATAACAGCGTCAGCTCTTCACGTGCTGATGCTCAGGCTTTGTGTGTGTGTGTGTAGACTCTCAGAGGACTGCAAAGAGAAGGTGCGTCTCATGGCGAGTCTGGACGTCTGTTCTCCGAGCTTCAGTGCGTGTGCTGCAGTGGAGGCGGTGTCTAGAGAGAGTGGACGCAGTGTGTGTGATGTTCTGCTGGATCAATCGGTTCTACCCGGAGTCGGAAACATCATCAAGAACGAAGCGCTGTTTCTCACAGCTCTGAATCCTGCGGTCAAGGTTAGAAAATAACAATAATAATAATAATAATAATGTAAAAAGAAAAAAGGAAAGAACATATAAGTGTTAGATTTATATACTTTATTTTAATACAGCAGTTTATTATTACTACTTTATTACAGCATTATTAAAATAAAATGATTCTTTATAGCATAACTATAATAATTAATATAAAAATCATTATTAAGATCATTTGCATTACAAATACAATCATTATCATCATCATTGGTGTCATTTATTAAAATAACTAATGCATTATTGATAATAATTTAAAAATAATAAATAATTATTTACAGCACTGCTATCAATAAAAATAGAACAAAAAACATTTTAATGGGTTTTATATGTGGTTAGTGTTGATGTGTGTTGTGTACTGTGAACATTTCCGTTACATTCCTGTTTGTACCGAGTTTATAACAATGGACACTGAAATTAACAGAGCAGGAATTTTTACAGAAATCCAAACAAAAACTTTCAAATAATATAATAATCAAATGAGTCCTGTAACCTGGGGTGTGTGTTCAGGTGAATCAGCTGAAGCCTGTACTGCTCCAGCACCTGGTGAAGATGACTCGAGATTTCACACTGCTCTTTTATCAGGTGTGGTCATTTCCTTCATGACACAACAATCATGCAGCTTTATAGAGAGTTATTACATCCTGATATCTGAATATTTTCACACTGCAGCAGTGTCTGAATTTCACAGATCAGTTTTGTGGCATCATCAATGCTGGAAAATCGTTTCTGACGCGTCACACGCTAACATCGGATCTTTAAATGCTCTTTATTTCTCTGTGTCAGTGTCGGAAAAGTGGCTCGGCGCTCCATAAGCACTGTAAGGTGTACAAGCGCTCAAGCTGTGGTCAGTGCAGTGCTGCGGTCACCGTGTGTCGATTAGGGAACGATAACAGGATGACGTACTTCTGCTCACGCTGCCAGACTGAACATCCTACTGAAATCGACATCAGGTGAGGCGTTGTTCAAAATGGCTTCCAGCTCTCTATTAAAGCTTTAAATTCTGTAAACACACACACACACACACACAATGCTTATGTGATGCTCTGGTGTGTAACAGTAAACTCCCTGGGCCGAACACCCTACTGAGATGGACGAGTCAGAAATCCACGCAGAACGTTGACCACGTCGCCACAAAAGAGGAAGAAGAGTGGTCATGTGACCTCTGCACTCTGATTAACCGACCAATCATCAAGTTCTGTGAAGCGTGCATGAATCCACGACCGCAGGGTGAGTCGCAGAACAGTTCAGAAGAAAAGCTGAGACGTAGCCAATCAGATCTCGGTTCCCGCCCTTAATGGTACAACTACCAATCAGATCTCGGTTCCCGCCCTTAAGGGTACAACTACCAATCAGATCTCGGTTCTTGCCCCAGAGACACTTCTAGAAGTCTCTACTATTTACTAATTTCCAAATACGCATTCAATAATAAACTAAAATGAATCGTCTGCTCATTCCACTATAACTGAGTCTAATAACACTCGTCTTTTCCTCCTCTCGCTCTCTGCAGGTCGTACAGAAGCAGTGAAGGATCCTCCCTTCTTTAGTGAACTTATCCGCTTCCCTCACAACACTTTCTCCAAACCGCAGCAGGAAGTGAAGCTCAACTGCAGAGCTGCGTTCGGGAACACCACCCTCATCCTGTCTGACCTCAGCGCCGGACCCGCTACACCTCAGAGTCACACCGTTGACCGCAGGCCTGGCGTAGGGCTAGGGAGTGACTCCAGCACTGCTGGGATCAGGACACAGCCCTCAGGACCTCACGGCTCCAAGCGAGCCTCGCTTGGATCTCCCAGCATTCCGAGCAAGAGGAGGAAGACGGAGAGCGGAGAGCCGAGACGTCTGACAGGAGCTGAGCTGCAGGGCCAAAACCAGCACACTTCAGGGTGAGGCTGTGCTTAAATCATCTGTAGTGTGCACGACTTCCTGCTGTCTCTCTGCATTAAAACAATGATTTTTGTCTCATTCCAGCAGTGGCACTACATCACTACCCACAATCCCTTGCTGCACCACTCACCATCGTTCCGCCGTCCTCAGGGTGGTCACCAAAGAAGGAGAGAATAAAGGCCGTCACTTCTACACCTGTTCCCTGCCCCGAGGCTCCCAGTGTAACTTCTTCCAGGTAAAAAAAAACAAACCCATAAAACCCTTTGATTTTGTTTCAAATTCATCCAAAGATAAAGAAAAAATAGGAATCAAAACATTTAAGAGGAATAAATGATAAAATGTTAACTTCGTAATTCTCTTCAGAAAGCTACAGAAATAATTAATGTTATGGATTTTATTAAAATAAAATAAAATGATAAACTTTTTTATTTAAGAGCCTCTGAGACAGCGTGCAAGAAACATTTTAAAGAGCAAATAGCAATAAAGAATAAATAAATAATGCAGTTTATACATCATGCCTAAATGTTTTTCGTATTATTATTGTCACTACTACGATTATTATTATCTCCGTGTGTCGTGGCAGTGGGCGGATCTTCACTTCCCTACGTGTCACCACGGTAAACGCTCCCTGATGAGAAGCGTCCTCAAGCTGGGGCCGAATAACGGGCGACGGTTTTACGTTTGTTCGCTGAAACAGGGGAAGCAGTGCGAGTTCTTCCAGTGGGCGGAGCAAAGATCATGAACCAATCAGCTGCTCACACGTCACATTCTCACACGCAGTTACATTGAGGGTTATTTTATTCTAAACATTTCATTTACATATGTAAACATACATTTTTACATTTAAATATTCTTAACACATATACTACACTTTTTTTAAATAGATTCTTTTCATTTTGGGGCAAAAAAAAGAGTGTAAAATTTTTAATCACAGTAATAAAGTTTATTTAAAAATTAAATGTACATTTTCTTCATTCCTTTTTTTTCTGAAATGTATAAATTAGACTTTTCAAATATACATTCAGTGTGTGTGTGTGTGTGAGATCAGCGTTACACACAGTCGACTCTGTGCAGTTGAGCTTTGTTGCTCTGTGGATTAAAGACTGTGAAGGGAAACTGCGTGAAGCCGGAGATTTTATTACACGCTGCACCTTTAAAAAACAAACAAACAACAAAATTCAGAAAACTATTTACACTGAAATAAACAAACGCTTTATTGATTCTTTAATACAAAATACATTATTCCAAAACCATACAAAAACCATTCTAATTACTGTTTATTACATAAAACTATTTTTAATAATTCTTTTTTTATTTTACATTTAATTATCTTAAACCTCTTAAAACCTTTTCATCCTTAAACACTTTTTAAAGTATTTTAATCTTTGTTTTTTTTTTTCACGAAACAGTAAAATATTCTATTTATATATTTTTTCTATTATTTAAATATTTAAAAAAAATAATAATTAAAAATGTGGGAGTCATTAAAGGTCAGTTTATTAAATATCTCAATGTTTATACTCTATATACACAACCTGGCTATTTTTTACACTCATAAATGATTTTTTTTTTTTTATCTTTGTGCAATAATGCGGTCACTGAAGATTTTGTTTAAAAATAAATTTAGATTTTTTTTATTATTATTATTATTATTATTGATATATCTATCAAAGTAAAACCTAAAGTATTTCTCAGCGTTTGACCTGAAACAAAGCTAGTAAAAGTTACTGTAGAAGTTTGATGTTTTTATTTTAGTGTATATTAAGATCTTAAATAAATAAATAAATAAATGCGTTTACTTTAAAAGGTCGGCTCTGATTATAAACTTTAATTCTGTAAATGAGACAAAACCACAGAACTTTTAAATAAACACTACTTAAACTCACCGAATCCGCCCGTGCTGTTGGCACAGATGATCGCCCCAAAGACTTCTGGGTAATGCTTCTTGATCCTGTAGATGGCGGATTTGCAGGCGGCTGTGGGCGTGGCTCCTGACCTCATCAACTCCACCGCTAAAAAACTGTCAACAAGCAAAAAAGAAATAAATAAACAAACCTGTCAACAACCGAGCTGCTGTTCTCTCTGCCATTAATAATCTTATTTATTTAAAAACTTCAATCATATTCCAGATTTATTACAGATATTTATATAAAATATTTTCAAAAATACAATTATATTTGATCCTTTAAACCTCCTTAAAACGTCCAAGAAATCAATTCATATTTTATTTATTTGCTTGTTTATTTGTTTTATTCTTTATATCTAAATAGTTTATTTATTTGTTTATTTATTTCTCCTGACCTGCAGGTAAATATTCCGTATATTATTGAAATCTACTAAACAGGAATTAATTCTTTATTTTGAAATGTAAATTATTTTAAGCACAAAACATTCTGAGAAACATCAGTTTGTGAGCAGTGCATTATGGGTAAATTCTGCTCCTAAAGTCAGTGCTTTTTAGAGGTTTTATATCAGTAAAACAAAAAAAAAAACAGAAATGTGAAGTTACCTGGGCAGGAAACGCATCATGACGTCACCGTCACCTGTGGCTGCAGCGCCCCCTACTGAGCTGTCTGCGTACGCCCCGGCGCCTGCTATTGGAGAATCACCAACACGGCTGGACAAACACGTGTTATAATAATATTATTTTCTCATCTAATATCCAACAAATAAACAATTCATGAGATATTTCTGTGACACACATAATGAAAGAAAAAACAATAAAGAATTACCGAACATCGCGAACAGTTAAATAAGCTTGATGTCTTTTCTCTCACTCACCCTGGAACTTTATAAGACGCTCCGTTGGTGGACGTTGCAGCGACCACCTGACCGCTCTGACCAATCACAATCATTCCTGATCAACAACAACACTTCAGACTCATTCATTCACTACAGCACTACTAACAATCTCGTGAGTCGCTCTGATGTTGCTTATTTGTTGAGAGTGTGTGTGTGTGTGTTCAATGCTAGAGTTTGTGTGTATTACCCACAATGCCCTGCATATGACCCATGAGTTGGTTTATAACTGCTACATTTGAAACTTTGTGTTGTCGTGTGTGTGTGTGTGTGTGTGTGTGTCCAGTACATCACACTGAATGTAGCATGGTTACCGATGGTATCGTGGGAGCGGAGGTTAACTAATCCACGCTTCTGCCTCAGCCTCAGGTCAGCTCGGGGTTTATATGGCCCACACGACACGGAAGGATCCGGAAAAACATTCTGGAAATTTGGTGAAAAAAATAATAATAATAATAATTTAAATCTATTTCACAGATTGAATCATAAACTAGTTCTCCATCACAGTACCACAGAAAAGAGCTATATATATATATGTTTCAGTGAAATTCCCGTGCATGAATAATGATGTCCTCTCTCTTCTCTCTCTGTGTTTTTAATTTATTCCTAACCAAAACACATTTCAGTCCATTCTCATCGGATCCTCTTGGCTTCGTTTGTGTTCATGTATTATCTTTAATTTAATCATTTTAAATAAATTGAGCTTCTTAATAAACAGAGCTCCGGCTTTTCTAGGATTTACTCGTGAAAAACTGCACTGTCTCTTAAATAATTAAATAAATGAAGCAAATTAATTAATCCAGGTAAATTAAATAATCCAGGTAACAGTAATTAATTAACGTTAATGTTTTTGTCCGGTTCATTTTGAAGGATTCATTGGACTCACCCTCCTAAAGTTGGGTTGGCATTTCTGACTCATCCACAGAGAGAAAGTGTTCACTGACTCGTTAGTGGACAGACTCTCAGTTCTGAAGCCCATGTCCTGAGCAAACACCGACGCTGAGGGGAAAAAGAGGGGGAATAAACAGACTGAATGGTTTACTTGGAGCAGGAAATACTGTTCACTGAAGAACTGACTGAATGACAGAAATTTAACAATAACTTTAAGAGAAAAAACATGAAAATGTTCTACAGATGATTCCACACTTCTTCCTTCACTAACCCGATTAAATCTATAAAATAGTGCACTACATAGTGAGCAGTGAAGGAGTCGACTCTTTCAGCTCCCAAACGACCCGCGGTCCAGTCTGAACCGTTCGGAACCATCTTCTGAACCGTGCCATGATTGTTCTTGTGTTTGAGATGTGTCAGGAGAAGGCTGCGTTTTTTCGACAGCCATGGGTTCGGATAGGGTTTTACACACACACACACACACACACACACACACACACACACACACACACACACACAAGGGAAGGGAAGAGAAGAGAAGAGAAGAAGGAGCAGAGATAGAGAGGAAGAGCATAAGGACAAAGAGGCTGTCGACTCCCTGTTTAGCACGGAGGAGGGATCCGAGACGCCATGCTGATGTCTTCATGACATCATGACACTTAAGATCGGTCAGTCAACCTGGAGTGGCTTGACCGTCGCACCTCCACAGGCAGGTTTCTCTCAGTGAGTGAAATTACAGTGCTTATGTTTATTGTTTGTAGAATTTTGAGGAAAATAATGAATTTAATCCATTTTGGAATAAAGCTAACAACATGTGGAGGAGGTGAAGCTCTGGGAATACTTTCCGGGTGCACTGTATGTCTGGAACGGTCACTCTTCTCGAAACCTTTACTCAACCGTCTAATTGTGAATGTTACTGTGTTTCATTATGACGACTTTAATCATGATTAAATGACACGGCACTGTCTGGATATAAATCAGAGTTTATGAATGAATCTGATGTTACCTGATTCTCCCACTAACAAAGTGTGTCGTGTGTGCTCCATCACGGCCCTGGCCACGCCCACTGCGTTCTTCACCCTCCTCAGGTCTCCCACTGCTCCCACCTCCATCGTATCGCTGAGGAACACAAACAAAAATATGGGTTTTTCACCCCATTTTCCTCATTAATTTATTCTTGGCCAATTCACACAACAGCTAAGGGGGAGGAAGGCTCTCGCACACTTCCTGAAAAATACTTTCTACAACAAATTATTTATTTATAGACGTGATTCCTGGATTACAAAGTTACTCTAGAGATGTGATTCTGACACTCAGGAGTAATTCTGATAAAAAAAAACAAAAAAACATCTGAATATAAAGTCGAGTAGGAGCTGGAATACAGAGCGAACTGCTCCTTTACCCGTTCATGATGAGGGCATCCAGCGTGGTCTCTCCGCTCTCATCAGGATGTCCACCGAATCCCACGCTGCCGTCACACTGCTCCTCCTCACACACTGAGCATCCTCTCTCTACAGCGTCCAGAGGACACGAACCCACCTGCAGGGAGAGCCATGCTGGACACAAACACACACACACACACACAGCATTAACAGTTACTTTAGTTTAGTTCTTTTAACACCTGAGTAATTTGCCAACAATTACAGTTGTTTGTGTTTTTATTGTCTTTATAATTGCATTTAACTATTTAAAACTCTATTCTACAGCTTCATAAAATCTTCCTCCCTCATATGCAAATTATCCTCAGACGTCATCAGGCGAATTCTAGCGACTTTCTGAGCTCCAGAGATGCTTTCCAGAGTGCTGACTGACCTGAACAGAGACTGACCTGAACAGATGACCCACACCTGCCTGGAACTCACCTGTTACGGTGGCGTTCTCAAAGCCCCAGGTGTTTATCACCAGCGGTAAAATACTCTGGTTTGTAGGGAGATAAAAAATTAAACACACGAATAAAAGTGTTAGAATCATGGCGAAGTTCCTCCCTGAAGCTTTATAACCGAGTTAAAAACACCACACGCTGTTTATCACATTCTGTCCACTCAGTTTCATTCACATGACCACACAACTTCAGAAATCATGCTCAAAAAAAATCTGGCTGCGTCCCAAATCGCGCTCTGTTTCACTAAATAGTGTGTCTAAATGCTGCGCAACTTCAGGGTACTACAGTTACTAGAAGTAGTGCACTACGGAATTCTCACAGAAATTCTCTCCGGTTTGGAACATAACACTATAAAAAAAAAACGAACGTTAAAATGAATCGCGTCACAAAATAACGGGGAAAAAAGATTATAACTGAATTTAACTTCTATTAACAAATCAAAAAAGTTTAGTGCAATATTTAAAGTATTTTGAACATGTTCCTATATAGGAACTTGATTCATTGTTTACTTCCGTGCTTAATCATGTGACGTCGGTCTTCTTCTTCTTTAGCTCATATAGTGTGTTGGGGGATTTAGAGGAGGTGTACCGCCATCTGCTGGCGACATCCACCATTACATCCAACGCATATTAATACAAACTAAACTAACGTAATCACCTTTCTAATAAAAACAACAACAAACGAAAACACTGAAACAGAGGAAATATTTACTCTAACGACATGTAAATTTACAATAAATCTCTTGGCTTAGGTTATTAATCATTAATTAATTTACTAATTAATCAAGTATTAATTTATCAAGTTATTGGCCTCCATTTGCAGTTGAAAAAACTGACTTTAGCTGTAGAAGTGACTTTTCTTTTTCAGAAGACTAAAATCATTCCTTTTTGATCATGAAGCGTAGTTTAAAAATTTGAATGACCACACGCACACACACACACGCGCACACACACACACACACACACACACACATTATTATTATTTTGTTATTGATCTGTAACGTCTCTGCTGATGGACACAAGCTTCCTCGCTGTAACCTGTCGGCTGCTTTAACTACAGAAAAAATGGTTATTTAACTGTTATTTTAATGACTGGTAAAATAGAAAATGGTTAAAAGTGTGATTTGACTTTATAACACTGAACCCGAGCTCCATTAAAGCCACAATACACGTTTCCTGCGTATCCTGGTTACTGTGATTATGGTTTTTTTCTTTCAAATTACAAATTGACTGGAAGTAACTTTGTGTTTTTTCCATTGTGTACCGCTTATCCGATCTACACTCGGGTCACGGGGAGCCTGTGCCTGTCTCAGGCGTCATCGGGCATCAAGGCAGGATACACCCTGGACGGAGTGCCAACCCATCGCAGGGCACACACACACTCTCATTCACTCACGCAATCACACACTATGGACAATTTAGAGACTCCAATCAGCCTAGAAGCATGTCTTCGGATTGTGGGAGGAAACCGGAGTACACGGAGGAAACCCAGGACGCTGGAGGTGCGAGGCGAACGTGCTGACCACTAAGCCTCCGTGCCACCTGTGATGAGATTTTGAGTTGATGTAAAATGTTCTACGTAATCTGCAAAAGTAACCCTTAGGATGTAAAACACTCTCTCTGTATCTGCAGTAAACTCCGGGATTGTCGCCGCATGACGTAGCGTGTGTCATACATGAGAATTGTCTTGCTGTAAATATGGTGATGTGATATTTTTGTGCTATTTCAGAGAATTCTTCACCTGTGTGTGAAAGTCCGTGTGGTTTATGAGTGAAAGTGAACACTGAGGTTCAGAAGCTCGGAGTGAATTAAACACGACTCTGATTCAGCCGAATGAAAGACTTTCCTTTTAAACACGGTGAGAAATCCTGCAGGCTACACACACACACACACACACACACACACACACACAGAGGGAGAAACACAAAGCCGCTCCGTCGTTCTCCAAACAACACAGACGACACCAGGACGAAAGAAAAAGCGCAGCAGATTTTGTGTTTTAGGTTTTTTAAATTATTCATGAAAGCAGTTTGGCTGATATTTTATTCATGGCCTCTGCGTCCTGCATTAACGCTCAGATGAACGAGTGGAAGAGCGAGCTTGTGTGTGTGTGTGTGTGTGTGTGTGTGTGTGTGTGTTTCCCCACACAGCCACAGAGTGTGTTATTGAACACAGCAAGGTCACTGCTCTCACTTTCTCATTTACTGACCTCACTTTACAGTCAACCAAGAGCTCAATACACACGCACACACACACACACACACACACACACACACACACACTATCCTCATGAGGACCTTCCTTTGACGTAATTATTCATTTCACTAATGAACTAATTAATCTCAGTAACTCAGATTAAACCTTCGGCTCTTTTGTACTTTTTTAATCCGTGTATTTTAAATTTTTGTTTTAAAATTAATCTAGATTTTTTGACACACTTTTCTTTTTTTATTGCTTATAATGGAATTTCAGGCAAATTTATAAGTTTAATATTTATAAAATTGACTAAAGAGCCAGAGACCACTGAGTTTTTCTTTCTTTGGTCATTTTTTAGGTCTTTAATTAATTTAAAATTATTTAAATTCATATATTTAACCTATTTAATGTATTTAAAATGCAATTTGAATAATTTAAGTTTTTAATAGATTCATAAATGTGAATATTTATTTATTTATTTATTTATTTATTTATTTATTTATTGTGGTTTTGAGTGTAGAGAAATTAATAATAAAATGTGTGTAGAAAAAATAATAATTTACATTGCTGGAATATTCTCAATTTTTTTTTTCTCTAGAATGAGAAATCATCTTGCTGAAACTTGTGTGTGTGTGTGTGTGTGTGTGTGTGTGTTTTGTGTGTAAATTCAGCTCTGTCGATTGTGGGGATCAGCTGCACGAGGTCACACTTGTCAGGTATTTCTGTCCTTGTGGGGACATCTGGTCCTGACCGATCTTCTCCTCCTCTTCCTCCTTTGTGTTCTTTGTAAAATAATATTTTCAATGTTTTCATCTTCCTAGCTAAAGACTCAAATCCCCGGAGCGCGTGCTGTCAGCGTGCTCGGCTGGAGGAAGGTGGCAATATTGCGAGCGTGTTTCTTTATTACATTGAGGCGAGACGCGGCGTGTAGCTGCGCTGATGCTGCGCTGATGATGGATGTGTGTGAAGACGGAGATCAGAGACAGACGTAGCCTCCGGCCTGGAAACAGAATATCATCACGGATGAAAGTGTTGAGCAGCCATGTTTCCTTTAGTGTTTAAAATACAATCAGAGGCGCGCCGGTGATCTGAGCACGTGCAGTTCGGCCCACAGATCCCTGATAAACAAATAAAAATAATAAACGTCCCTGAAGTCCCTCAGAACAGACGAGTCTTCTGCTACACAGCGCTGTTCCTGACCTCTGCATCCTGATTGGTCAGAAGGGTTGGATTAGTTTACTATAACAGCAGAACTGACAATAGTGAAGGTTTATATTAATACATTATCGTTTCCATAGCAACAACTCATCATTCACTCAATTTAAAAAGGTCTATAATCACTGTTCTGTGTGTGTGTGTGTGTGTGTGTGTGTGTGTGTGTGTGTGTGTATCAGTCAGAGGTGAAGCTGGAACTTGAAGTTCTCCACATCTTCAGGACAGAGGAGTTTACACTTCTTTACGGTTTCTCAGTGACATGAGCAACTGACATTTATTTTCTCTTATTAACTTGAAGAGAGAGAATAAAGAGAGACTGCTGAGGGGACGAGTGTTTATAGCTGAAGAGAGCGAGAATAAAGAGAGACTGCTGAGGGGACGAGTGTTTATAGCTGAAGAGAGAGAGAATAAAGAGAGACTGCTGAGGGGACGAGTGTTTATAGATGAAGAGAGAGAGAATAAAGAGAGACTGCTGAGGGGACGAGTGTTTCTAGCTGAAGAGAGAGAGAGAATAAAGAGAGACTGCTGAGGGGACGAGTGTTTATAGCTGAAGAGAGAGAGAATAAAGAGAGACTGCTGAGGGGACGAGTGTTTATAGCTGAAGAGAGAGAGAGAATAAAGAGAGACTGCTGAGGGGACGAGTGTTTATAGCTGAAGAGAGAGAGAATAAAGAGAGACTGCTGAGGGGACGAGTGTTTATAGATGAAGAGAGAGAGAATAAAGAGAGACTGCTGAGGGGACGAGTGTTTATAGCTGAAGAGAGAGAGAGAATAAAGAGAGACTGCTGAGGGGACGAGTGTTTATAGCTGAAGAGAGAGAGAGAATAAAGAGAGACTGCTGAGGGGACGAGTGTTTATAGCTGAAGAGAGAGAGAGAATAAAGAGAGACTGCTGAGGGGACGAGTGTTTATAGCTGAAGAGAGAGAGAGAGAGAATAAAGAGAGACTGCTGAGGGGACGAGTGTTTATAGCTGAAGAGAGAGAGAGAGAGAATAAAGAGAGACTGCTGAGGGGATGAGTGTTTATAGCTGAAGAGAGAGAGAGAGAGAATAAAGAGAGACTGCTGAGGGGACGAGTGTTTATAGCTGATAGAACACGAGAGAGAACTTCATGAACATTCTATAAACAGATAAAATTAAAAGTATTTTTTAATGAATAAAGATTTGTGCTTGTTGACAAATTGCTTTGTAAAAGGCATAAAATGCTTCAGCACACCACTTAGTATTATGAAAACTTAAAAACGCTTATAAACACTTATGAAGACTTAAGAACATTTATGAAGACTTAAGAACATTTATGAAGACTTATAAACACTTATGAACACTTAAGAACGTTTATGAAGACCTAAGAACATTTATGAACACTTAAGAACGTTTATGAAGACTTAAGAACATTTATGAGCACTTAAGAACATTTCTGAAAGCTTAAGAACATTTATGAAGAGTTACGAACATTTATAAATACTTGAGAACACTTATGAACCCTTTATGAACACTTCTGAAGTCTGTCAGCATTTCTATGTTATTGCTCTGAGGCTGAAGGCAGGACTCAGCAGGAGAACTCTGTATCTCAGCGTCTCCTCACGTTCTCACACTGTAACCCTGCAGAAGGCTGCTGTTCTCTTCAGCTCGGTAAAGCGCCGGAGCTTCGGGGCTCAGCAGAAGGATAACGATCTCCTCCGTCTGTCTCCGTCTGTCTCCGTCTGTCTCTCGACTATGATCCGTCAGCGTTTCTGTCCCGCTAACGACACACAGAAACACTGACCACAGCTGAGATCTGAGAAAGTCCTGATGAGGAGAAACACTCTGAGGTACACCTGTACACACTCCACATGACTCCACATGAACATCTCAGCAAGAGCGTGATATCAGTGTTTAAGAGTTTGTCCTTTCTAAATGTGATGTGTGTGTGTGTGTGTGTGTGTGTGTGTGTGTGTGTGTGTGTGTGTAAGAGTGTGTCGATGTTCTCTAATCACAAACAGACAACTGACAGAAACTCACTTTTATTACCACACTTTATTCTTTTATAAACAACTTTAACATGAATAAAATATAATGTTCTCCATTTTATTATTCATTTATATGCAGTTGCACATTTTTCATGTTTTCTCTCTTTTATGAAACAACTCAAACTCTGTGTGTGTGTGTGTGTGTGTGTGTGTGTGTGTGTGTGTGTGTGTTGTTCTGCGTGTTGAAGCCGTTCCTCCTTCAGCTCACATCAGCATTCCTGCGGCGGCGGCGTTCCGGACGAGTCGGAGTTGTGTGTGTGTGTGTGTGTGTGTGCAGAAACCTGTAGTGTACCTTTGATACTGTGTTGATTGCTTGTGTGTGAGTGTGTGTGAATGTGTGTGTGTGTGTGAGATTTCCATCTGAGCAGAGATTAGAGATTTCTCATTTCCACATGAACAGCAGGAGGCCTCAGAGTTTCATCCTTCCGATGCTTTGAACGCGGGATTGCGAGGCGGAGGTGAAAAAGTGTTTTGATGTGAAACTCTTTGTGTTTGAGGTTCTGCTTCTGCGCATGCTGACGGACGTGAAGGTGGCCTTGAGACGTAGCAGCAGAGGGAGAGGAAGAAGTTTGTGCATTAAATCCTGGATCACGTTCCTCCAACCGGTCCACACGGTCACTAAACATACACAGAGTCTCATAATGACTTTCTGCTTCACTCTGACCGCTCCGCTCGAGAACATTTACATCAAATCAATAAAGGATCTATACAGTAAACTGCTGTGTGTTAAAGCAATAATCACACTCGCAATCATGTGGTTATACTGAACATCCATATTATCTACAGCAGCATCACGGCCGAGCCGAGACTCCGCACCGCATTAATGCTGAATTACACACCTGAGGGTTCTGGCCCACGTCCACGAGATCGATCAGACGAGTGACTTTACCAGAGTCGTGAAGTTTGTCCAACACTAATACACACTAACACACACTAACACACACTAACACACACTAACACACAGTAATACACACTAACACACACTAATACACACTAACACACACTAACACACACTAATACACACTAACACACACTAACACACTAATACACACTAACACACACTAACACACTAATACACACTAACACACACTAATACACACTAACACACACTAACACACTAATACACACTAACACACACTAACACACTAATACACACTAACACACACTAACACACACTAACACACTAATACACACTAACACACACTAATACACACTAACACACACTAACACACACTAATACACACTAACACACACTAACACACTAATACACACTAACACACACTAATACACACTAACACACACTAACACACTAATACACACTAACACACACTAATACACACTAACACACACTAACACACACTAACACACACTAATACACACTAACACACACTAATACACACTAACACACACTAACACACTAACACACACTAATACACACTAACACACACTAACACACTAATACACACTAACACACACTAATACACACTAACACACACTAATACACACTAACACACACTAACACACACTAATACACACTAACACACACTAACACACACTAACACACACTAATACACACTAACACACACTAACACACTATCACACACTAACACACACTAACACACACTAATACACACTAACACACACTAATACACACTAACACAGACTAATACACACTAACACACACTAATACACACTAACACACACTAATACACACTAACACACACTAACACACTAATACACACTAACACACTAATACACACTAACACACACTAATACACACTAACACACACTAATACACACTAACACACACTAATACACACTAACACACACTAACACACACTAATACACACTAACACACACTAATACACACTAACACACACTAACACACTAATACACACTAACACACACTAATACACACTAACACACAC
>JAUCMX010000009.1:831767-836767 GCA_033459395.1 Hemibagrus guttatus | reverse complement strand
CAGATGTGTGTGTGTATGTGTGTGTGTGTGTGTGTGTGTGTGTGTGTGTTTCTTTTATTTTTTAATTTAATAACTATTTTATGTAATCTCTACAATTTGTGTACATTGTATTTAGGAAAAAATATGAATCAGTAAAATATTGCTTTATAATAATTATTTTGTTATCCTTTAATGAGATACAGCTGATGTGAACAGATATTTGGAATAATGCAGCAGTCAGGAAATGTGTCTTATTTTTGCTGATACATCTACACTGCTCCATTTTTTTGGTAACATTTTCAGAGGAACAGTAGATGAAGATGATGATGATGATGATGATGATGATGATGATGATGATGATGATGGTGCCGCTACGCAATCAGCACAACACAGAACACACTTCAGTGGTGTATGAGAACGAGAACATAGGGAAACATCAGCACTAATATTTCTCTGGCTGTGATTACTGAAGGTGCTGATGCTGTATTTAGGGCTTTGTTCTGTACACAGGTCATAATGAAGCTGATAAATCATCAACATTATCTAAGATTATTATTGCTGCTTTTTTCTCAGAGCTGTTAACATGATGATGGCCAAGGGAACCTTTTAAGGATCTTCAGAAATGTCTTTGCTGAAGGAACCAGAGCACATTTGGAGAAGCAGGGCTTCAAAAGCAAACTGCACCATATGGAGGCTTCCAGAAGAACCTGGGTGAAAGCCTTAGATATCTACACTACATGAATAAATGGATGAGCCTCCTGACCATCACACCCATATGTGGTCCTTCACAGTAGTCTGAAGTCTGAAACACACAGTTGTACACAATCCCTGCTCCAGCATGACCATGTCCCTGTGCATAGAGCAGCTCCATGAAGACTCCATGCTGAGGAGGTGAAGGTTGGAGTGAAGAACTGGAGTGTCCTGCACAGAGCCCTGACTTTGACTTAACCCCACTGACCACCTTCAGGGTGAACTGGAACTGGAGTCTCCTCAACATCCCAGCATCAGAGTCTGATCTCTGGAGAGAGAGGAATAAATCTGGAATGAGATGTTCAACACACACATGTGGATGTGATGGTCAGGGGTGCACAAACTTTTAGACAGATAGATAGATAGATAGATAGATAGATAGATAGATAGATAGATAGATAGATAGATAGATAGATAGATAGCTCTTAATGGTAAAGGATCCTGCTGAATGTATAGTTTGAGCGATGTAGTATCTTGAACCTGTTAACGTTTAGCTTCTTGGTACATAAACTTACGGTTCTTTAAGGGTTCATCGTTTAATAAATTATTCCAACTCTCTAGAAAATCTCTGTTATTAAGGTTCTACACAGACTTTACACAGAAGACAGAAAAACATTAACAAGTACGAATTAACCACAAAAAGTCATTAAAAAGGTAAAAAACAGTGTTTCCCTCAGCAGTCTCTCTTTATTCTCTCTCTCTTCAGCTATAAACACTCGTCCCCTCAGCAGTCTCTCTTTATTCTCTCTCTCTTCAGCTATAAACACTCGTCCCCTCAGCAGTCTCTCTTTATTCTCTCTCTCTTCAGCTATAAACACTCGTCCCCTCAGCAGTCTCTCTTTATTCTCTCTTTCTTCAGCTATAAACACTCGTTCCCTCAGCAGTCTCTCTTTATTCTCTCTCTCTTCAGCTATAAACACTCATCCCCTCAGCAGTCTCTCTTTATTCTCTCTCTCTTCAGCTATAAACACTCGTCCCCTCGGCAGTCTCTCTTTATTCTCTCTCTTCAGCTATAAACACTCGTCCCCTCAGCAGTCTCTCTTTATTCTCTCTCTCTTCAGCTATAAACACTCGTCCCCTCAGCAGTCTCTCTTTATTCTCTCTCTCTTCAGCTATAAACACTCGTCCCCTCAGCAGTCTCTCTTTATTCTCTCTCTCTTCAGCTATAAACACTCGTCCCCTCAGCAGTCTCTCTTTATTCTCTCTCTCTTCAGCTATAAACACTCGTCCCCTCAGCAGTCTCTCTTTATTCTCTCTCTTCAGCTATAAACACTCGTCCCCTCAGCAGTCTCTCTTTATTCTCTCTCTTCAGCTATAAACACTCGTCCCCTCAGCAGTCTCTCTTTATTCTCTCTCTTCAAGTTAATAAGAGAAAATAAATCTCAGCTGCTCATGTTACTGAGAAACTACAAAGAAGTGTAAAAAAATAAAAGTTTATAAAATAGTTTTATTATGACATGATGCTGAACAAGTGAATAATCCTGCTGTAGAGATGGAGGGACCTGATACTGGATGCAAAACACGCCGAATTCCGATGCTGGAGGTTTAGAAGATTTTATTTATATCTGGCAACATGGATGGATTTTTGAGAGAGAGAGAGAGAGAGAGAGAGGAAGCTGCAGCTGCTCACACACTCACTCACACACTCTGTAAATCTCATCTTCCTCATCACCGTCTCTTCCTCCGCGCGGTTCGGATCAACTTTGGAAGTTTATTTCCGTTCAGGACCTAGATGGAGACGTGAGGTCGGGGTGAGTGTGTGTGTGTGTGTGTGTGTGTGTGTGTGTATTTATGATTTCCGCGCGCTTCCTTTATTTCTCATTTTGTTCCTAACATTTTATTGCATCTTATTATTGCACGGTTTGTCTGACGTGCAGCTGATCCTCATTCTGTACAATACAACAAAATACAATACAACAAAATACAACACAACAAAATACACTACAACAAAATACAATACAACAAAATACAATACAACAAAATACAATACAACAAAATACAATACAACAAAATACACTACAATACAATACAATAAATAACTGCTGGAGATTGAGTGCACGTGAGATGGTGCTGTGAGCAGAAACACGGAGAGTTTTATTTCTTTATTTAATTGAGTTTATAATTATTTATTGTATTTGTTGCAGAAACGTGAATTTGAGCCACTTCACACAAACTGCATTCTGTCTGAAGCTTCATGTGTCATTTATCCGAGCTGTGGTGTGAAATAAGGGAAGAGCTACTTTCAGGATTGATTGATTGATTGATTGATTGATTTTAGTTTAAACCCTTTATTTCTGCAGTGTAGTTATAATGAGATAAAAATCTCTTTTAGAAGAAGCAGCACAGCAGCGTTCGGACACTGAGAAGAGCACTGAGAGTGAATTACAGCAATCACACTGACCTCTTAGAAACAGCTTCATCTGAAATAAATAAATGAATGAATTAACAAATTTATTAATTACACAGACCTTACATGATTCTGTGAGTTTTGTTGTGTAGAATAGTGTTTTGGTCATCCAGAGAGAGAGAGAGAGAGAGAGAGAGAGAGAGAGAGCGCCTTAGCAACATGATATATTACTGATGAAGTAATTAACTTATTATAAATTAAATTATTGACTATTAAATATCATGATAATACTCAGCATCACTCATCAACCAAAACTTTGACTTCCTTCTTATTTTTTCATTATTTATTTATTTTTTTTAAGGAAAGCCACAGTGTAATATCTGTAAAATCACAGCAGACACTTCTGGTACTTAAAGACTTGATGAATTGAACTTTTTTATTTATTTGTTCTTAAGCGACAAAGAAAGCAAGTTAAAAATGTATAAAATACGTGTTAGTTATTTCACCGTGTTCCGAGTCTTTAACACGGCTAACACTGAAACCCGGCGTGACATCAGCAGCGCCTGAATCTCTCCATGTAAGAAAGAACTGACACTAATTTCCCTCTTTTCCATCTCTCTAGCACCAATAAATCATCTTCATATCACTGCAGATGTCTTTTCTGGATATTTTCTGTACATTCAGTCGTATATCAGGTGTCTTCCGTTCCATTAGCGTCCAGATAAATCATCGAGTGACGAGTTTGTGCTGTAGAAACGTCCGTTTTTTATTGGTGTTTGGTATTAAAACTAATTTTAACTTTTCGAAATAAACACTAATTCAGGGCTGAGATTTAGAGACTGTCTTTTAACAGATAAAAATATGCAAGTTTAATCAGTGCTTAATTTTATTCTAACACTCTATCTAGTCTTAATATTTTATAATAATGATAATAATAATAATTTGTTATTTTTTATTATTTTAACTTTATATATAAATAATAATAATAATAATAATAATTTATTATATTTAAATGTTATATATAAATAATAATAATAATAATAATCATAATTATTATTATTATTATTATTATTATCCTTAATAGATTTATATTTATTGATTTTTTTACTCTGCATTTGTCCTGAAGATGTCCTCCAGCACGGCCGAGTCTGATCACAGAACACGCGGCCAGTTTATTAGACGTTCTCTCGTCTTCTTTGTCGTTCCCGATGCGAAACTTTCATTTTAATGAAACTATAAGATCATACATCGTGAAGCAGATGAAGTTTTTTTTTATCCGAGAAACCTGCAGGATGAAATCTACTCAGTTTTAATAAAGACACAGCATTGTGTTTAGCATGAGGAAGAAAATAAGCTTAGCTTTCATCATCAAAGCGTCCAGACTTTTGGCCTGCTCTTTATTTGTGTGAAGGTTTGAGGCGAGATTTTTATTCTCCGCACGATTCAATTTCATTCCGGTTCGAGTTTCCTGAATGTGATTAGGAAACACTTTCTTACGCATCTCGTTGCATCTCAATTTCTGATTTTTTACATTATGTTTTTTTTACCGTGACCACCTGCTGCTTTTAAAGATGATTTATTTTTCCTCCTTCATGAATAACCTCGGCGTAAAGCCTCTGTACTGATTACTTTTCTTCAGGAAGGTTTCACTCAGGACGTTTTTCACTGAAAGTCTGATTACGATGTTTTCTACCTTGATGCTGCGTCTTTCAGGAGAGACTCTCAAAGCATCTGAGTCATTTTACTGCTCTGTGTGTGTGTGTGTGTGTGTATGTGTGTGTGTGTGTGTGTATATGTGTGTGCATCTGTATATTTGTGTGTATAATGGTGTGTATATGTGTGTATTTGTGTGTGTAAGGGTGTGTATATGTTTGTAAGTGTGTGTGTGTGTGTGCATATTTGTGTGTGTAAGTGTGTAAGGTGG
>JAUCMX010000009.1:811767-826767 GCA_033459395.1 Hemibagrus guttatus | reverse complement strand
AGTGTAGAAATAGTCTAAGGTTGCCAGATTGGTGTTCTTGTTTTGGACCAATCATAGTTTAAATTAATTTTAAATTCTAAAGCCACAGTGTTCATTTTTTAAGAAGTTATATTGTGCTAATCTGGAAAAAATCCCAATCTGGAAACAATCTGCATTAAGGGTGTTAATTCAGTCTCATGGTGTTAGCGCTAGTTGTTAATTTGTCAGTCTGCTCAGTTTTTTCTTACCTGCCGCTTGCACCTAATTTCAATTAAAATCCCCTTAACGGCTGTTTTGATGTCGTGAGTAATTGCGTCGCTCGTAAAAGACAATTAACACCTGATGAGCTGCTTCCTAATATCGCTAATGTATCACTGAGTGAGTGCAAGAAACACGACAAGGACATGATCATATCAGCCTGAGACCATTCATCATAATCATCATCATCTTCCACACACACACACACACACACACACACACACACACACACACACTGAGAGCTCATTAAAAACCTTCAGTGGTGTTTGATTGCTCCAATTGATTTGATTGATTTTGTGGGAAATTGTGTTAATTCATGCTGCAGGAAAAAAAAACATCTCGGTCTGTGCCATTAGGTTCATCAGAATATGTGTGTGTGTGTGTGTGTGTGTGTGTGTGTGTGTGTGAGAGAGAGAGTGTGTGAAGGTGGGCGGACACATACAAGATTGAACAATTTGTTGAATTATTTATCGCTAGTTTGTCTGAGCCCTTTTCATCAGCACCCAGTGACTTGCGGACGCCTTCACACTCACAACAAATCGGTTCCATTATAAGCTCAAGACGTTTTGAGGGAGAGACGAGACGAGACGAGACGAGACGAACGTGAGCTTAGGGTCCAGGTTTTAAGAGGACAGAGTTTTCCATGTTGCCCAAACCGACTGGTTTATACCTGAACGCCTCTGAAGATTTATTCAGCTCTGAATGACGTGGAAAATCAGAGACACTTTTTTTTTGTCCTGGGACGTAATGTAGTCATCAGTTCACACCTCTATAAGATTTACCCAGAACACACTGCACCGCTTTCAGATTACACTCACATCCGAGGACAAGATTAAATACACAAATATGACAGTATTCATTAAATAATAATAATATCAGCTCTTTAAGGTCAGCGAGAGCTCTGTCTCAGACGTGGACTGACTAATTGCAAAATCTGGCAACCTCGGGTATGAACTCCATGCATGTTGCTCATAATCTTAATGTGGAGCTCAGAAGATCTACTTAATCATCTCTCTCCCTCTCTCTCTCTCTCTCTCTCTCTCTCTCCCTAGGAAGTGCACTCTTCTCTCTGCAGCTCTCTACCCGCTACACTCGATTCTTATTACCTAACGCCCACGTTCACTTTAAACCTCCATCATCAGATTTGAAGTTCCTAATCGACTTAGCTCTACCTACCATCCTGAACTACACACACACACACACACACACACACACACACACACACACACACACACACTCATCCACTGGTGCTGGTTTACTTTCTAAGAAAACAGAATCATTTAGCTCAGGATCTTTAAAGCTTGGTTCTGATGTTCTGTTCGGTTCCTTTCCAGGTTCTTTCACATGTGCAGTGTGTTTGAAGAGAACGCTGGCGTGTTCTCTCCCTGTGTGTGCTTCTTTAGTCTGATCAGAACACACTCGTGTCCCAGAACACCTGAGTAAGGTGTGATTGTGGTGAGAAAGGGATTTGACTCTGAACTGATTCACCTGCAGGAGATGTTGTAGATGTTTTTGAGGCACAGAAATGTCTTTTGTGTGTGAGATTGGAGCGATGATAAAGGTTGGCTGTTTGTAATAAATGTTGGCCTCACCAGTGAATGAGTGAGTTATAGTAAACGAATCAAAAAGAATCGATTTGGTTTTGATTCAGAGTGAAAGTGACCTCAGTTCTTCTAGCTGAATTTATTTCTCCTTCTTTTAGGAACAGGAACGTATGGGCGGAGCTAGCAATAGTGCTGATTTTTGATTGGTCAAACTCAAAAGTCACTGAATTTTCCTGATTATAATAATAATGTCATGTTTCTAATATCCTTGTTTTTCTTCATGGATTGATTATAGTTTAATGTTTTAGATTTGCTTTTTATATTTTTATCTAGAGTAATTATTTCCTTTCACTGATATTGATCCGGATTTAATATTGACAATAAACATATCACATTTCCTAAATAAACTTGAATAGTCGGTTTATATTTATTTAAAATCTGCACCGAATTTTTAAAGCTACAAAATATATTAGCTATCCTGAGCCGGAAAATCTAGCTAAAGATGATAAAATACTGTGATAAATTACTGTGATACACAGAGTTATTTGAAAGGATCTGATGGAAGTGACCGTGGGGGGGGTGGGGGGTGGGGTGGGGGGGGTGATGCTCACGTGTCAAACACTGAGAGGAAATTCATTCACGTTTAAAAAAGTTCCTGAGTTTTTATAAAAGCAGATCTCAGCCTTTGTCCTGCGCTCGGTTGTACTGAAATAAGCAGAAAAGATCCGAAGTAAACAACAATAACGGAGCGTGTTGTCTCAGGAGGAGGAACAGGACGTGGAGTGTGGAGCGTTCTGCAGACGCTGCTCATTTCCTGCAGGAAGAAAAGGTCAAACTTTACACAACGTCTCGTCTCTGAGCTGCGTCCTCGGATTAACACCAATAAAACACCACAGAGCTGCGGCGCAGGACAACAAGCGTGAGGAGTCAACGCGAGAGATTTATTTACTCCTGTTACAGTGTGTGGTGCAGATACCAACAAAACACACACTAACACGCTAACACACTCACTAACACACTCACATCCTGAACACACTAACAAACACGCTAACGATCATGCTAACACACTAACACCCTGGACACACTAACAAACACACTAACAAACACGCTAACACACTAACACCCTGAACACACTAACAAACACACTAACAAACATGCTAACGAACACGCTAACACACTAACACCCTGAACACACTAACAAACACACTAACAAACACGCTAACGATCATGCTAACACACTAACACCCTGAACACACTAACAAACACACTAACAAACATGCTAACGAACACGCTAACACACTAACACCCTGAACACACTAACAAACACACTAACAAACACGCTAACGATCATGCTAACACACTAACACCCTGAACACACTAACAAACACACTAACAAACATGCTAACGAACACGCTAACACACTAACACCCTGAACACACTAACAAACACACTAACAAACACGCTAACGAACACGCTAACACACTAACACCCTGAACACACTAACAAACACACTAACAAACACGCTAACGAACACGCTAACACACTAACACCCTGAACACGCTAACACACTCACTAACACACTCACATCCTGAACACACTAACAAACACGCTAACGATCATGCTAACACACTAACACCCTGGACACACTAACAAACACACTAACAAACACGCTAACACACTAACACCCTGAACACACTAACAAACATGCTAACGAACACGCTAACACACTAACACCCTGAACACACTAACAAACACACTAACAAACACGCTAACACACTAACACCCTGAACACACTAACAAACACGCTAATACAGTGACGCCCTGAACACACTACCAAACACACTAACAAACACGCTAACACACTGACACCCTGAACACACTAACAAACACACTAACAAACACGCTAACACACTGACACCCTGAACACACTAACAAACACGCTAATACAGTGACGCCCTGAACACACTAACAAACACACTAACAAACACGCTAACACACTGACACCCTGAACACACTAACAAACACCCTAATACACTGATGCCCTGAACACAATAACAAACACACTAACAAACACGCTAACACACTGACACCCTGAACACACTAACAAACACGCTAATACAGTGACGCCCTGAACACACTAACAAACACGCTAATACAGTGACGCCCTGAACACAATAACAAACACACTAACAAACACACTAACAAACACGCTAATACACTGACGCCCTGAACACCCTAACAAACACGCTAATACAGTGACGCCCTGAACACACTAACAAACACACTAACAAACATGCTAACAAACACGTTAACACACTAACACCCTGAACACACTAACAAACACACTAACAAACACGCTAACACACTGATGCCCTGAACACAATAACAAACACACTAACAAACACGCTAACAAACACACTAATATTCTAACACCCTGAACACACTAACAAACATGCTAACAAACATGTTAACACACTAACACTCTGAACACACTAACAAACACACTAACAAACACGCTAACACACTGATGCCCTGAACACAATAACAAACACACTAACAAACACGCTAATACACTGACGCCCTAAACACACTAACAAACACGCTAACACACTGATGCCCTGAACACACTAACAAACACGCTAACAAACACGCTAACACACTGACACCCTGAACACACTAACAAACACGCTAATACACTGACGCTCTGAACACAATAACAAACACACTAACAAACACGTTAACACACTGACACTCTGAACACACTAACAAACACACTAACAAACACGCTAACAAACACGCTAACACCCTGAACACACTAACAAACACGCTAATACACTGACACCCTGAACACACTAACAAACACGCTAACAAACACGCTAATACACTGACGCACTGAACACACTAACAAACACGCTAACAAACACGCTAATACACTGACGCCCTGAACACACTAACAAACACACTAACAAACACGCTAATACACTGACGCCCTGAACACAATAACAAACACACTAACAAACACGCTAACAAACACGCTAATACACTGACGCCCTGAACACATTAACAAACCCACTAACAAACACACTAACAAACACGCTAACACACTGACGCCTTGAACACAATAACAAACACACTAGCAAACACGCTAACAAACACGCTAATACAATGACGCCCTGAACACACTAACAAACACACTAACACCCTGAACACACTAACAAACACGCTAACACACTGATGCCCTGAACACACTAACAAACACGCTAACACATAATTAGAATGTTCATGGTTTAAATGAACACCTGGATTTCCTCTTCCCGAGTGTTGCCGTTAGCATGACTGCACTGAATGAACACTTTCAATACTAAATGAATCTTGCAGTTACAAAATAAACAGCATGTGATGAATTCATGCTTACAGTGTAGAATTAACACTGAATTAACACTGAATTAATGCTGAATTAATGCTGAATTAATGCTGAATTAACACTGAATTAATGCTGAATTAATGCTGAATTAACACTGAATTAATGCTGAATTAATGCTGAATTAACGCTGAATTAATGCTGAATTAACACTGAATTAATGCTGAATTAATGCTGAATTAACGCTGAATTAATGCTGAATTAACACTGAATTAATGCTGAATTAATGCTGAATTAACACTGAATTAATGCTGAATTAATGCTGAATTAACGCTGAATTAACGCTGAATTAATACTGAATTAACACTGAATTAATACTGAATTAACGCTGAATTAACACTGAATTAACGCTGAATTAACGCTGAATTAACGTTGAATTAACGCTGAATTAACGCTGAATTAATGCTGAATTAACGCTGAATTAATACTGAATTAATGCTGAATTAACGCTGAATTAACGCTGAATTAACGCTGAATTAACGCTGAATTAATGCTGAATTAACGCTGAATTAACGCTGAATTAATGCTGAATTAATGCTGAATTAACACTGAATTAATACTGAATTAATGCTGAATTAATGCTGAATTAACGCTGAATTAATACTGAATTAATGCTGAATTAACGCTGAATTAACGCTGAATTAATACTGAATTAACACTGAATTAACACTGAATTAACGCTGAATTAACACTGAATTAACGCTGAATTAATGCTGAATTAACGCTGAATTAATTCTGAATTAACGTTGAATTAATGCTGAATTAACGCTGAATTAATGCTGAATTAATACTGAATTAATGCTGAATTAACGCTGAATTAACGCTGAATTAACACTGAATTAATACTGAATTAATGCTGAATTAATACTGAATTAATGCTGAATTAACGCTGAATTAACGCTGAATTAACGCTGAATTAACGCTGAATTAATACTGAATTAATGCTGAATTAATACTGAATTAATGCTGAATTAACGCTGAATTAACGCTGAATTAATACTGAATTAATACTGAATTAATGCTGAATTAACGCTGAATTAACACTGAATTAATACTGAATTAATGCTGAATTAACGCTAAATTAACACTGAATTAACGCTGAATTAACGCTGAATTAACACTGAATTAATACTGAATTAATGCTGAATTAACGCTAAATTAACGCTGAATTAATGCTGAATTAACGCTAAATTAACACTGAATTAATACTGAATTAATGCTGAATTAACACTGAATTAATACTGAATTAATACTGAATTAACGCTGAATTAACACTGAATTAATACTGAATTAATGCTGAATTAACGCTAAATTAACACTGAATTAATGCTGAATTAACGCTGAATTAACACTGAATTAATACTGAATTAATGCTGAATTAACGCTAAATTAACGCTGAATTAATGCTGAATTAACGCTAAATTAACACTGAATTAATACTGAATTAATGCTGAATTAACGCTAAATTAACACTGAATTAATACTGAATTAATGCTGAATTAACGCTAAATTAACACTGAATTAACACTGAATTAATACTGAATGGTGAGAAATTCATCTTCACAAACTCAGATTTTCTCAGATTTAACAATTTACAATGAATAAACTCTTAAAGTCCTGAATTAATCTTGAATTAAATAACTCTCGATGTTAATTTACTCTCAATACTAAATGAACACTACACACTTGGGAATTAACACATACCCTGTTGAGTTCATATACAATTCTTCTGTGTGTATTACACATATTGTGTAGTGTTAGATTAATCATTACAAAAAAATAAATCCTGAATTAAAAGATATCAAATCTGAATGAAGACTTTTTTTTAAATATCATTTTATATCAAACATTACAATTAAATGAAGCCTGCGAAGTGGTGTTAATTGACACGGTACAGTGCTGAATTAATTAGTTACACAACACTGATGAATTAACACACTAGCCAGAGAACACCTGCTAACATGAATGTTCATAACACACACACATCAACACACTGAGTACACAGCCTCACAACTGGACATTTAACACGTGGACTTTCTCAGGATTTCTGTATAAAAATGTGTGTGTGTGTGTGTGTGTGATGTCACTAATTTATCTCAGCAGTTTAAACCATTCGGGTTTGACATGCTAATGATTATCGGTTGTGCATGTGATAACAGTGGCGAACAGAATCACGGTCGCTATGGTAACGGGTTTGGGCCGCTGTTAAATAAATAAAGGAGAAGATGAGGATGGAGACCCTGCCACTCTGCAGTCCCACTCGAGTCCACCTGTGACCCGGCCGTGTTGTTCGGGGCGGCAGGAGGACGCCGGGGGCGTTTCTGATTTGCATATTCATGTTTATTCATACATCCTTGAATTGTTAATGAGGGTGAAAGGTGTAGAGATGTTTCTCTGGAATTTTTAGCCTTTTGTTCCCTTTGCATTAACAGTCATATTACACAATGTCATTCTACACAGATTATGGAAATGATAAATACTTTCAGTACTTTAATATTCTGATGTGTTTCGTGTGTAAAAGCTCCGACGCAGGAGTTTGAAGGTTTGAGTTGTTTGTGGTCATTTTTATGACTTTCTCTGAGAGAGAACTGAAGGTTATTGTTATTGACCTGAGGAGCGAATTACAGCCAAATCTCTAATACAGTACAATTTACTTGATGTTTCTCGTTATAGAGCGCTGCTCACGGAAAAAATGTCAACTCTGAAGGTGTGTACCGGTCATCTCAATCATCTGGATTATTGGAACGTTACAGAAAACCACGCGTTAATCCGAGCCTGAATACGGAGAACCTCGGAACACAGTGTGATATCAGAACTAGTGAAAATAATCATGATTGATTATATAATGAAAATGTACAATTATCTAGTTGCATTATGGATTGTGTGTGTGTGTGTGTGTGTGTGTGTGTGTGTGTACCTTGAATTATCCGTCATTGATGTATAACGATACACTGATTTGAAAGGACAGGAAGGTAAAGAGTAATCGATGAGCGTGAATCTCCGGGGAAAGTCACACATTGATGGAATCCTGTAACATCTCCAGAGGTGTTTCACCTTCACTACACACACCATCGCTTCCGTATCGATTAGCTTTTAACGTTCTGATCTGCTAAAGTGTCTTACACAATCAGGAGAAAGAAGTGAACAAATTTCCTCTCTTTCTTTCTTTTTTTAAATTCTTTTTTAAGGCTTGTTATCGGTCATTAAATCATTGAAATGAGCAGAGAAATGAATGCAGCATGCAGCAGATAATCGTTACAGAACGACACGAAGGGGTACTTTTTATCCGTTTATTGTTACAAAACATCTTACCTTCCTCTCTTTATTCTCTCTCTTTAAATTAATATGACAAATAAAACCCAGAAAAATGTAAAATCCTCTGTTCTGAAGATGCCAACAAAGCGCTGAGGCTGGAGACTCCTTACAAAATATCACAAAATCTCAAGGATTAGGAATGTTTTTTTTGTTTTTTTTAAAAATCTGATTATTTGAAATCTGAGCATCTGCTGTACGTGTCCCTGTGAAGGAGCTGTTGCTATGGAAACGCTAAGGTATCAGAGCGAGGGCATTAATATAAACCTGCGCTAGGTCAGATCCGCCGTTCTAGAGAATTAGCGCAGAACTCTGTTGTGTTGTGTAAAGTCTGATACAGCTACATGTGTTGAGTAATACAGCGTGAGAGCGGCGCTGATGCACTTCACTTTCTGTAAATTTAAAATGCTGTAAATGTTCAATAAAACACACAGTAAAGACACAGGCACGTATCTGGAGTTTAGTGAAGCTCCTTCTGTTTACATGGACGTAGGATGAAGATGGAAGCTCAGTGATCGATGTGATGAGTGAGGATTTATTAACCTGCGCTCGTGTGTTTTCATGTGTGTGTTATGTGTGTGTGTGTTGTATATGTGTGTAGTGTGTGTTCTACAGTCTCCAAAAGTATTGGAACAGTGAGGTGAGTTCTGTTGTTTGTGTTCTACACTGAAGACATCTGGGTTTCAGATTAAATGCTAAATATATGAATAAGGAGATCTAACATATACAGAGCGGGCCGCCCGGCTAAACCGAGCGAGCGGGGGAGAAGGACCTTAGTCAGGGAGGTGACCGAGAACCCGATGGTCATTCGGAAAGAGCTCCAGCATTTCTCTGTAGAGAGAGGAGAACCTTCCAGAAGAACAACCATCTCTGCAGCACGCCACCAATCAGGCCTGTATGGTAGAGTGACCAGACGGAAGCCACTCCTCAGTAAAAGGCACATGACTGCCCACCTGGAGTTTGCCAAAACGCACCTGAAGGACTCTCAGACCATTCATTCATTCATTCATTGTGTACCGCTTATCCGATCTATACTCGGGTCACGGGGAGCCTGTGCCTATCTCAGGCGTCATTGGGCATCAAGGCAGGATACACCCTGGACAGAGTGCCAACCCATCGCAGGGCACACACACACACACACACACTCTCATTCACTCACACAATCACACACTACGGACAATTTAGAGATGCCAATCAACCTACAAAATTCTCTAGTCTGATGAAACAAAGATTGAACACTTTGGCCTGAATGGCAAGCGTCATGTTTGGAGGAAACCAGGCACCGCTCATCACCTGGTCAATACCATCCCTACAGTGAAGCATGGTGGTGGCAGCATCATGCTGTGGGGATGTTTTTCAGCAGCAGGAACTGGGAGACTAGTCAGGATGGAGGGAAAGATGAATGCAGCAATGTACAGAGCATCCTTGATGAAGGCCTGCTCCAGAGCGCTCTGGACTTCAGACTGGGGCGACGGTTCATCTTCCAACAGGACAACGACCCTAAGCGTCCTAATAAATTTAGAAAGATTTCAAACTTCTTTCATGTTGTCATTATGGGATATTGTTTGTAGAGTTTTGAGGAAAATAATGAATTTAATCCATTTTGGAATAAAGCTGTAACATAACAACATGTGGAGAAAGTGAAGCGCTGGGAATACTTTCTGGATGCTCTGTATGTGTTATGTGTTTGTTTTTGTGTGTGTGTGTGTGTGTGTGTGTGTGTTATGTGCTACACTGTGTCTTTAGTGTGTTTTGAAGAACATCTTCTCCGTCACCTGTGTGTTCAGGTTAGTTTGGAGCTAGCTGTGTGTTGAGTATCTGCCATTAGCCGTGTCTGGAGGTCAGAAGGAGAGGACGAGTCATGGCTGATTGGATCTGACCGGTTTTCTGATTCTGTGTGCTGATGTGTCTCAGGCTGTGAAGGTGAACACTAGTGATGAGCTCAGTTACTCATTAGTGTCAGCACTGATCAGGCAATAAATCAGTAAACTAATGTTTATTCTGTCTGTTAGGCTTTATTTTAAATTCACACTGACCGCTCCTCTGTCCAGCTCTCCAGTGCCAGGTTAAAATGCTCCTCGCTGTCAAACACAGACACTCTTGTTTCCACACACGCCAGCATCCTGTCTCTGATTTTCACGTTATCTGGGAGTGAGACCTGTTATTAATGTCCTCCAACACCATGGTGCTGCTGAGATCTGGACTCTGATTGGTCAGAAGGTGTTGATTAACTCTCTCTAACAGCAGCTCTGTTTATATTAATGCACTCGCTCTGATACCTTATCGTTTCCATAGCTCCTTCACTGAGACATGTACATGCATTTCTGTAATAAGTACAATCTCCAGTGTGTGTGTGTGTGTGTGTGTGATGTGGTGAAGGAGTCTCCAGTGTCAGTGCTGTGTGTGTGTGTGTGTGTGTGTGTGTGTGATGTGGTGAAGGAGTCTCCAGTGTCAGTGCTGTGTGTGTGTGTGTGTGTGTGTGTGTGTGTGTGTGTGTGTGTGTGTGTGTGTGTGATGTGGTGATGGAGTCTCCAGTGTCAGTGCTGTGCGTGTGTGTGTGTGTGTGTGTGTGTGTGTGTGATGTGGTGATGGAGTCTCCAGTGTCAGTGCTGTGTGTGTGTGTGTGTGTGTGTGTGTGTGTGTGTGTGTGTGTGATGTGGTGAAGGAGTCTCCAGTGTCAGTGCTGTGTGTGTGTGTGTGTGTGTGTGTGTGTGTGTGTGTGTGTGTGTGTGTGTGTGATGTGGTGAAGGAGTCTCCAGTGTCAGTGCTGTGTGTGTGTGTGTGTGTGTGTGTGTGTGTGATGTGGTGATGGAGTCTCCAGTGTCAGTGCTGTGTGTGTGTGTGTGTGTGTGTGTGTGTGTGTGTGTGTGTGATGTGGTGAAGGAGTCTCCAGTGTCAGTGCTGTGTGTGTGTGTGTGTGTGTGTGTGTGTGTGTGTGTGTGTGATGTGGTGATGGAGTCTCCAGTGTCAGTGCTGTGTGTGTGTGTGTGTGTGTGTGTGTGTGTGTGTGTGATGTGGTGAAGGAGTCTCCAGTGTCAGTGCTGTGTGTGTGTGTGTGTGTGTGTGTGTGTGTGTGTGTGTGTGTGATGTGGTGAAGGAGTCTCCAGTGTCAGTGCTGTGTGTGTGTGTGTGTGTGTGTGTGTGTGTGTGTGATGTGGTGAAGGAGTCTCCAGTGTCAGTGCTGTGTGTGTGTGTGTGTGTGTGTGTGTGTGTGTGTGTGTGTGTGTGTGATGTGGTGATGGAGTCTCCAGTGTCAGTGCTGTGTGTGTGTGTGTGTGTGTGTGATGTGGTGAAGGAGTCTCCAGTGTCAGTGCTGTGTGTGTGTGTGTGTGTGTGTGTGTGTGTGTGTATCAGTCAGAGGTGAAGCTGGAACTTGAAGTTCTCCACATCTTCAGGACAGTTTCCACTCTTTCATGGTTTCCATGGTAATTTATTTTGTCTTGTGGAGGAATAAAACTCACATGCGGTTGTGATGATGAGAGTCACTCAGTGTTTTTAGTATTTCTTTAATTTCTCTCTGCCTGAAGGAGTTTAGCAGACTGGAGTATTTTTGGAACAACCTGCGGATCCCTGACTCATTTCCATACTTCCTCTTCTCTCTCGTCTCTAATCCGACGCTTTATTCCAGACGTCACTCGAACCTATATCTGCTTTTTATTTTCAGCTAATCACTAGCGAATACCATCTGTTTCTCTGAGCTTCTGTCTCTCTCGCTGCTGCTCTTACATGTGCAGAATAAATCACACACTCGAGCGTTAACGCGTCTGCACATACGTGGGTACGGGGTTTGATTCGCTTCAGTGTGCGTGCGGAGAATAAAGGTCCTGCGGCCCATCACCTCATACCTGTGGTACAGTGTGTAGGCAAACACCTGCGGCTCCAGAACATAGAACTAGATCAGGATTTGGATTTTTGATCAACACACTGATTCATCTTCTAATAAACACACTACGTATACGGTGTGTGATGAATGAATCGGCCACGGGGTCGTGAGGTCAGATGTAGAAGTTGTGCTGTAAGTGTTTATTCTTGTTGCCGATAAAAAGATTAATCTCTTAGATTAAATTTATATAATGATTTATAAATTTGATCAAATCATAATGTTTGATTAACATCACTGTATTTCATGCTACATAACAAACGATTCAAAAGAATCAACTTCGCTCTGAATCACTCAGACTGAATCGGTTCAGTTCTGAATCAGATTTCAGATACAAATGGTTTTTCAGCGCAGAGACACTGAATAAATGGAGTTCCTCTGAGAGTCGTTAGGAATCGATAATATTTACCAAAATCCAAATTCAGCAAACCATTTCACTGAGGCTGTAAATTGATTCGTTTGTCTTCATTTAACTGGAATGGAAATTTTCAGCAGAAATCAAACAAACAAACAAACAAACAAACAAACAAACAAACAGACAATAAATAAATAAAATGAAGGAATGATGATTATTACTATGATCTGGCAACCCATCTAACATTCATGTTATAGATTTAAGAGGATATATAAATCTATAAAATAGAGGATCTATCTATAGGATCTGTGTGTGTGTGTGTGTGTGTCTGTGTGTGTGTGTGTGTGTGTGTTTTAACTTGTTTTTTTAGCGTACAGAGTGTGTGTAAGCATCGCACCATGAATCCTAAACTCTGTCACATTGTTCATGATGTGGATGTTCAGTCCTTCTGCAGTCCCTGGGGATATGTGTGTGTGTGTGTGTGTGTGTGTGTGTGTGTGTGTGTGTGTGTGTGTGTGTGTTTTATGTTTTATGTCATAAATGCCCTACAATCGGGATTCTGAGCTGCAGACAGTGCACTTTTTTGATTCCCTGTAGCATCTTCCTCCTACATAGACCTTAATTTCTCTCTCCCTCCTGCTGTGCATGAATGTGTGTGTGTGTGTGTGTGTGTGTGTGTGTGTGTGTGTGTGTGTGTATGTGTGTGTGAGAAAGATTCTCCATGGACCATATTTTTCTCCCAAGCTGCCTCTGCAATTCACCCAGAGAATTTCCTTTAACCCTTTCTGGTGGAAATCCATTATTGATAAACATTGAAGAATAACACACACACACACACACACACACACACACACACACACAGAGACGTGACTATGCATAGAGGAGATCGTCCATCAAACGCCAGAGATCGTGTAAAGAGGGGATTAGACGTCAGAGAGGTCAGAGAACGTCGAGCTCACAAAAGCAGAGCCCTGTAACTGCTGCTCATGCTGACTGTGAAGCACGGTGTGGGAGCATCATGTCATCATCTTCACCATATACACCATCTTCATCATCTTCACCATATACACCATCTTCATCATCTTTATCATCTTTACCATGTTCACCATCTTCATTATCTTCACCATCTTCATGTGGTTTCTCTGAATAATCCCCTAAACACTTGTTCAGTGATGTTCAGTAGAAGGTCTGATTCTGGACTGGACTGGACTGGACTGTTAATCACAGATTTAACATCATTCTGGAGAGTTTTTGCGATATGTTATTAGATCAAATCCCTCATTGAGACTTTTTTGGAACATTGTTCCAGTTCCTTGCTCTTCATGATGTCATGTGTTTAGACATGTTCTCTAATGAACAGAAACAGGAGCAGGAACAGGAGCAGGAACAGGAGAAGGAACAAGAGCAGGAGAAGGAACAGGAGAAGGAACAGGAGAAGGAACAGGAGAAGGACAAGGAACAGGTGAAGGACAAGGAACAGGAACAGGAGAAAGAGCAGGAGAAGGAACAGGAGCAGGAAAAGTAAGAGGAACAGGAGAAGGAACAGGAACAGAAGCTGGAGAAGGAACAGGTAGAGGAAGAGGAACAGGAGAAGGAACAGGAACAGGAGCTGGAGAAGGAACAGGAAGAGGAACAGGAGCTGGAGAAGGAACAGGAGAAGGAACATGAACAGGAGCTGGAGAAGGAACAGGAAGAGGAACAGGAGCTGGAGAAGGAACAGGAACAGGAAGAGGAACAGGAGAAGGAACAGGAAGAGGAACAGGAGAAGGAACAGGAGCAGGAACAGGAACAGGTGGATATACTTACAAACTTTTAGGATTTTTATCTGTCCATAATTTTCTTCACTTCAACATTCTGAGATATGTTTATTTTAGAATCACGATGAAAAATCCAAATTAATTCAGTAAATAAAGTGTCCTCATTGAGTATTGTATATTTATATCATTTATATTGTATTTTTAATAAGACATTTACAGACTCGGTGTGCGCTCAGGTGTTTTTAGGTCTCCTTAAGATTTCTCCAGCTGTAAACTTGTGTTAACTTGTCCTCACTTCCTGTCCTCACTTCTTCTCCTCACTTCCTGTCCTCATTTCCTGTCCTCACTTTTTATTCATACTTCCTGTCCTCACTTCTTGTCCTCACTTCTTGTCTATACTTCCTGTCCCCACTTCTTGTCCTCACTTCCCATCCTCACTTCCTGTCACCATGCTGCATTCTGCGTCTTTCTGCAATCCTCCAGCACTCTTCTGA
>JAUCMX010000009.1:779267-809267 GCA_033459395.1 Hemibagrus guttatus | reverse complement strand
CCATAGCAGTGAATCCTTTCGGACTTGTGGTATTCCTTTCTTTCAGCGAATCGTTCTATGATTTAATAAGAGTGTGTGTTATTACAACCTTTTAATCATTTTTAATAAATGACATGTACATGTTAACTAGTTAGCAAATGCTGATACTGAAAATTCAGCTACATTACGTTACGTTACGTTACAACTCGTAATTAGCTTCAGAAATTAGCAAACTTATTTATTTAATTATTTAAATACTTTACTTATCCAGCTCTTTGTAACCATGGAAACTAATAGAGATTTACAAAACACAGCTCAGCTTTTTAACACTAATTATTGCAAATATAATGATCTGTTATGAAGAACAAATATATCTAACCTATCTAACTAGTGACCGCTAACAAGTTCTGCATGACTAGAAAGTTCTACATGTCGCCCATCAGGTGCTTTACTTTAACTGAATAAATAATGCATAACATTCTCTAATATTCTCTCTAAAAAAACAAAAAAACATTTCCATATAGAATCAAGGACACGCCTACATTTTCATATATGGACTCAAAGACAGTTTCAGATATTTCCATATATGAAGTTAAAGACACTCCCACACTTTTCACATGGACTCAGGGATATGTTTAAGTCCAGACAAGTCTCTGGTGTCTCCAGAACACACTCTCACCTCCATATTTGACTCCAAGGACCTTCACATGGTTCCATATGAACTCAAGGACACGCCTACATTTCCGCTTCTGGACTCGGACAATGCCACATTTCCGTATGTGGAGAAAACTAATAGAATTGAAATTGTTCTGGTTTGTGTGGACATTGCCAGATTTTGTACTTTCCTGGACTTTAGATTGCGCTCTCAGCTTCAGAGTCAGGAGGGAAAACTCCATCAACCTGAAGCACCACTCTGACTTTGCTAAAGCTCTAAAGTGTGTATCATCTGTTCATAAAAAACCTGGGGACCTGAGCGCTGTGATTCATTTCCCTCCTGACGACTCCACTGAAAAGGACGGAGTGGGTTTTAAAGCCGTGTGAAATGAGGACAGAAGCGAGAGAAGTGTATAAATCACGCTAATGTTCAGCGCTTCACTGACCACATCACACCCAGGTGGCCCTTTACCCACAATGCCTTGGGAAAAACAGCGACTCGGCAAAAAAAACAACGACCCACAATGCATCGGGGCATGAGGAGGAAACCAGGCGTGGAAATGAAACGAGGCCGGTTCTGTGATTATGGCGATCTGGTGATCACGGCTACGTTTCCCTCGAGGATGCGTTTAACCTGAAAAGTCACGAGTCTATTAAAACGCACGTCTCCTAAACACTTCGGCCAAACCGTGTCCACGCTGCTGGACTCATTTAAGAGAAACGCTGCTGAATAAATGCTTCCCATTTTTTATGGAAGTTTATTTTCCCCTTTCTTTTTCAACCTTACGATTTAGTTTCAATTTTAAATTTAATTTTAATCAAATATTAAATATTTGGTTTACAGATTGAGGCTAAAAATAATGACCGATAAATTATAACTTTCTTAGATTTCCATATATTACCTTAAGGACACGCCTACTCTCCATGTATGGAATTGTAGACACACCCACATTTCCATATTGACTCATACCTACACACACATTCCCTAATATCCACAAGATTACCACACATTTCCATATATGGACTCATTAACCTGCCCACATTCCGTAATGACATAATGACTCACATTCTCATATATGGACTCAATGACACACCCACATTTCCATATAAGGAATTTATATATGGCCTTAACTAGCACACCGTATTTCCATATATAGGCATAAATGACACACCCATATTTCCATATATGGACTGAATTGATTTAGTCCAGTGGTCTGATGCATCCTCACCACTTCCTTATCTGGAAATATAAGTTAGTCTTTTTTCTATTTTACCTGAAACATGTGTTTGAATAAATTATTGTGTAAATTAATTAAAGTTATTAAAGCTGGAATAAAGCTGTGTGTGTGAGTCACAGCAGAACACTAGAGAAGTTTATTCGAGTCTCTCAACAGGGACAGTGTGTGTGTGTGTGTGTGTGTGTGGTGTGTGTGTGTGTGTGTGTGTGTGTGTGTGTGTGTGAGGACTGAAGAGGAAATTGGATGATATTTTAATATAAAAGTTGCAGTGGTGTTGGTGTGTAATCTACAGAGACTGAAGTGGTGGTGTAATGGGACACGGCCTAACTCAGGAGTGCGCACTTCACATAGTGCACTAGAGTCAAAGTGTGAATTTAAATCAGGAGGGAATCTAAACAAAAACCCCAAACCACTAACACACACAGATTATTACAGCACTGGTGTAGAAACAGAGAGACAGAAAGAGAGTGAGAGAGAGACAGAGAGAGACAGACAAACAGACAGAGGGAAAGAGAGACAGGCAGAGATACAGACAGTGTCAGTGAAAAGGGGACATACAGAGAGAGAGACAGGCAGACATACAAACATCCAGATCAGCAGACTGATGAGTCTACTGAGAGACATGGGCAGGTAGTCAGACAGACAGATCAACAGATAGACCGACAGACAGACAGACAGACAGACAGACAGACAGAAAAAGTATTCTTGATGGTTCTGTTGTTTTAAATAATTTTATCACACTTGTTTTGCTTCTTTTCTCCTACTCCTTTTTAGTAGTGGTGGTCTCTCTCTCTCTCTCTGTCTCTCTCTCACCCAGCCCCCCCCAACCCCCCCGTGTTCCACTTGCTACCTGATTATTATTCTCCTCTCCTCCTTTCTCTTTCTGTTTCTCCTCGCGCTGTTCATCTTTATTTCCTTTTTATTTTTATCGTCTCAGTGTTGTAATGTGTGAGGCTGAGAGGAAATCGCTTCAGACTGAAGGTTTACCACAAAGTTCACAAATGCTTTCATCTTTTTTTCTTCTGCTGACTTTTTCTTGTTCGTTCCTTTTTAACACGTTTTCTCTTCTTTCTTTTCTCAGCTCTCATTGTTTTCTCTCTTATCAGCTTTATTACCACTTTTCTTTTTTTACTAATCTTTTTTTCTTGATTTTGGTTCTTATCCCTCTCTCTCTCTCTCTCTCTCTCTCTCTCTCTCTCTCTCTCTTTCTGCTGTAGTAATGTTTGGGACACTTTTTCACTCCTGCTCTCTCTTCTTTTTTCTCTGTTTCCACAAGCAGGAGGAGGACGAGTGAAATAAAAGGCGAGCAGACGGAGAGACGCAGCGGAGGGAAAGAGGCGAGTCACAGCATGAAGGGATCATGGAGGTGAATGAGCGACGGCTGCACTCTTCCCTCAGAGAGCGGGTGGAACGAGGGAGAGGAGGAGAGAGAGAAGAGGAGGAAGAGGATGGAGGGATGGAGAGAGTCGGGAGGAAGGTGTACAGCTCCAGCAACACACTGAAAGCCTTTGAGAATCATCACGTGGTGGATATCAACTCAGGACAGATGCTGAGCAAACACACCGCAGGTCTGAGCTCGCCTTTATCTAACGCAAAGACCAACTAATAAAGTATAAATACTACAAATAACAACAAAACTATTACACACCACCGGATGTTCAGACAATAATAATAATAATAATAATAATAATAATATGTTAGTGTTAATATTTACTGCTTATAATCTTATATCAACTCTCAATTAACTCTTAATTAGTCCCAGAGAGATAGATTGAATGATGTAATTGAAATAAACATAATATAATTATAAATTAAGGAATGAAATCATTTTCAGACTCGCTGTAGATATTCAATTAATAGAAAACTAATGAGCAGAAGTCAGAACATCGGAGTGTCACATTCCATCTCTTTTTAAATAATATTAACACAACTGGGAAATAAACAACCACAACAAACAAACAAATAAATAAATAATACAAAAAAGTCAAAAATAAATTTAAATAATATAAAATGTTAGTGTGTATTAAATATGTTTTCATTTAAATAATTCCTCTGTTATATGACAGTATTAATAGATTCATTCATTGTGTACCGCTTATCCGATCTACACTCGGGTCACGGGGAGCCTGTGCCTATCTCAGGTGTCATTGGGCATCAAGGCAGGATACACCCTGGACGGAGTGCCAAACCATCACAGGGCACACACACACGCACACACATCACACACACACACACACACACATTCACTCACACATTCACTCACACAATTTAGAGATGCCAATCAACCTACAATGCATGTCTTTTGACCGGGGGAGGAAACCGGAGTACCCGGAGGAAACCCCCGAGGCACGGGGAGAAACTCCACACACACATGGCGGAGGTGGGAATCGAACCCCCAACCCTGGAGGTGTGAGGCAAACGTGCTAACCACTAAGCCACCGTGCCCCCCTTATTAGATTCAAAATTAATTAAAAAAGATATATATAAATATCAAACATTATTTAATTCCTGAATGCAGAAATATTTCACGTGATTTCAGAAAAGTTTGTTTATTTATGGAGTCTCAGTATTAATAACAAGCTGAGGTTTGGTTTAAATTGTAAAATGATAATAATAATAATTTAAATTGTACATAATAATAATAATAATAATAATAATAATTTATATTGTACATAATAATGAATGTTTGTGTTTCAGTGTGTAAAGTGTGTGTGTGTGTGTGTGTGTGTGTGTGTGTGTGTTGTTTTTCAGCTCAGTCCTTGTCGCTGCATCAGTTGGGGATTTGTGCTGCAGCTCCTCGTCATGGCCTGAGCTTTTGCGCTGAAACCGGACTGGACCATCGCATCCAGAACGTGGGGGGAGTCTCCATGTCCCCAGACTGCGCCATTCACCTGTGGGACAGGGGTATTAAAGCTCACGGGCGTGAATCTCGATTGTCCAGTCAGTCCAATCTGACCCTCACGGACACGGAGAACGACGGCAAAGCCGAACACGACGGCGGTGAGTGAGGAGGAACCGTTACACGATTGTTGCTATGGTTACATCATGAATAGTGTTTTTTCTGAGCATGACAATGAGCAAAAAAACAAGTTTTACAAACGTTATATTATTTTGGAAAATAAATTTTGGATATTATGTAATACATATATAAATATAGTGTGTGATTTTTTTAATTTGTTTAAAGTCAGTAAAAGTGTCTTGTTGTCATGGTTACAATTGGTATGTACACCAAGCGTGTTGCTAGGCAACTGGGAAATATGGACGCCAAGCACAATATAGCTACTAGCTAGCAGGTACATCAGTGTTTCCCTCAGATTTCATGAGTTTTACTGAAGTACGCCAGAAATAAAATCCCGCTGCAGTATGATGAAGGCGTCATGTCTCAGCCAATTAGGAGCGAGGATTTCTCCTGATGACGGATGGTATAAACATATTTTTAAATATTTTGAATATATATGTGTTTAGCCCTCACACACTCTTCACTTGGCATCATTTTGAAATTAGCATGAAATTAGCATCAGCGGGTGTGATGAAGCAGGACTCTACAGGGGCAGTATGGGAAATCACAGACGTCTGAAAAGGTGATAATGTTGGTTTTTAAGGAGTTTCTAGCACTCTAATACATTTCTGCTGTGTACCACTGGGCCTACACACACACATACACACACACACACACACACACAGACACACACACACACACACACACACACATGCGCGCGTTAAAAGCAACTTCTCGGGTTTGAAGTGTAAATTGGAAAAGCCTGAAGGACCACAACGCTCATTTGAAATCAGGAAATCGTCTCAGCCACACACACACACACACACACACACACACACACACACACACACACACACACACTGTCTCATAAATCTTCCTTAATTAGATTTTTTGTTCTGAAGGGCACAGAGGCTTTAATGCTGCACTTTTTTTGTTACTCTTTACTGATTTATTGCAGAATCTTTGTGTGATTTTTGTTTCATGACCCTCACTGACTACAAACACACACACACACACACACACACACACACACACACACACACACACACACACATTGTCCCCGAGGTCTAGATCAGGTGTTTGTCTGATCCGCTCTGATGCTTTATGATGTAATTTGATCAAATTTGGAAAATTATTTCATTAGGTTAAAAATCTTGTGTTTTTCATTGTAGTTTTGTGTGTGTGTGTGTGTGTGTGTGTGTGTGTGTGTGTGTGTGTGAATCAGTGATGGTGAGATTCTGTGTGTGTGTGTGTGTGTGTGTGTGTGTGTGTGTGTGTGTGTGTGTGTGTGAATCAGTGATGGTGAGATTCTGTGTGTGTGTGTGTGTGTGTGTGTGTGTGTGTGTGTGTGTGTGTGAATCAGTGATGGTGAGATTCTGTGTGTGTGTGTGTGTGTGTGTGTGTGTGTGTGTGTGTGTGTGTGTGTATGTGTGTGTTTTGTCTTCTCAGTAAGATGTGTGTAAACAAGACACTCACATCCTATTTGATTTATCTGTCCAACAAACAAACAAACAAACAAACAACAACAAAAGGAAATGTTTGTAAACAAAGCAGTACATGATGGGAAACTGTAGAGTGTTTACAGGTTTCAATATGCAAATGAGCTCATTATTCAACAACAACAACAACAACAACAACAATAATAACAATAATAATAATTGATTTGGTATAAATAACATTTAGTATTAAATACAAACAGATTGAATAAATACATAAACATGATGCAATAATAATAATACAGTTATATAAATAAATAAACAAATAAAAATAAACAGGAAAAGTTACTGTAGTAATATTTTTTTTTATTATAAAAACACACACACACACTATATAAATATATATATATACTGTGGAATGTTTGGTGTGTGTGAGGAACTGATCTGTATTCCTGTGTGATTCGGGACGTTTCCGCCGTCTGATCGAATAAAACGCTGTGACAAAACTCATTACGCTGAACAAAGGTGGAGGAGATCAGCGTCCAAACTGAGAGTGACCCTCATGACCTCTGTCTTTATCCTCCTCTTCCTCTTCCATCAGTGCCGGTCACTCGCTCCATTCCTGAAACCCGACGCTCCGTCCAGCTCCGTTCACCTGGCTGAGCTCAGCGAAGATCAAACATCAACACATCAAACACTTTACTGTTTTCCCCCTTATTTTCTGTCAAACCACTCAGTTGTCCATTTACGGGAAGACTGAAGAGAGAGGAAAGAGACGAGAGGAAAAAATGGGGGGAGAGAGAGAGAGAGAAGGGGGGAGGAGGGAAAAGGAGAGAGAGAAAGGGGAGAGAGAGAAAGACCCTAGAGAGGGAGAGAGGGAGAGAGAGAGAAGGAGGGGGAGAGAGAGAGAAGGAGGGAGAGAGAGAACGAGGGAGAGAGAAAGAAAGAGCGAGAGACCTAGAGAGAGAAAGAGAGCGAGAGTGAATGAGAGAGAGAGAAAGAAAGAGAGAGAGAGACCAGAAGAGAGAGAGAGAAAAAGAGAGAGAGAGAAAGAGAGAGAGAGAGAGACAGACAAAACAGAGAGAGAGATTTCATTTATTTATTGTTACAAAAGTGAATAAAAATTCCGTTCAGATTTAGAATGATTAATGATGATGACGATCAATAATCAGTTGTAAATTGCTGAACATTTGCATTTGGCTCATTTGCATTTAGCCCCGCCCACAAACTCCATAAAAGGCAACGAGAGCAGAAAATTGTGACCAAACAGTGAAAGAGTTCCTTCTGAATGCAGAGTGCAAAAACCTTCCAGTAACGCAGCTCAGCCACTGCAGTGTGCGCACACACACACACACACACACACACACACACACACACACACGCACACACATTTCTTCTGTCTGAATGGAATGGTTAGTGTTATTTGTCTTCATGTGTAGATTGTTAGTTGAATGAACAGCAGGTATTCAGTAAATGAGAGTGTAACAGGAAGAAATAAGAGATTTAAAGGTGAGAGTGAAACAAAGATAAAAGCAGGAACTCAGCCACACTTATCTGAATAAATGATTCTGTTTGTCCATACTGTCGTTTAATCCCCGCATGAGTTTCGTCTGTCATTGTGACTGGGTTCGGAGCGTGACGTTAAAAAGTGATTCAATTTGCCTCGTTTGTTTAATTCATCAGTTTGCACGTCACAGATGGAGGCTCAGCTCAGCTTTGAGGATTTCCTGATTTTTGGTCCATCTGTGACGTTTGGTTTAGAGATGGAGATTCAGAAGAAGCAGGATGAAGAGAAAAAACAAACACAGAGTCTGAGTCCTAGTCCAAGCTCTATTTATTTATTTCCAAGACATGAAACACGACACGTTCGGCTCAGATTCCCGCCTGGATCTTAAAAAAATCCATTTTAAAAGTCAGAATATTTTTCTCCCAGAGCTGATGTTGATGTTCAGGCTGTATCGAGTCTGACAGCAACGAGGGGAAAGACGTGAGTTCATTAAAAAGGACAAAGAATAAAATAAGCGCGTTATGGAAGCGACATCTCGTGTCCTATTTTCACTCTCATCCATGTGGGAGAGAGAGAGAGCATGAGAGAGAGGGAGAGAGGGAGAAGGAGGGAGAGACAGAGAGAAAGAGAGAGAGAGAGAGACAGAGAGAGAGACAGAGAAAGAGAGAGAGAGAAGGAGAGAGAAAGACAGAGAGAGAGAGATACAGAGAAAGAGAGAAAGAGAAGGAGAGAGAGAGAGAGAGAGAGAGAGAGAGAGAGAGAGACATCAGAGCTCGAGCGTTTATAGCAAGACCAGGAGAAGACAGAGCTGGGATTTAAAATAAACATTACAGTAAGGAATGAGGGAATGAAAACACACACACACACACACACACACACACACACACACACACACACACACACACACACAGTTGTCAGTCTGCTGACACGAGTGTGTTTTATCTGTTCTCTCTCTCACTGGCTTTCTGTAAACTTTAACTAAAAATAAACTTTAAATCAAAAATCATAAAAAATAAATGAAAAACAAAAAATTTTACAAAAGCAACAAAATGTTGAAAATTCTGCATTTTCGGCTTTTCCCTTCAGGGGTCTCCACAGCGAATCATCTCTCTCCACCTATCCCTATCTTCTGCATCCTCAACACTTGCACCCACTAGCTTCATATCCTCATTAATTCCATCCATATACCTCCTCTTTGGCCTTCCTCTTTGCCTCCTGCCTGGCAGCTCCATGTCCAACATTCTCCTACCAATATACTCACTCTCCCTCCTCTGAACATGTCCAAACCATCTTAATCTGGCCTCCCTAACTTTGTCCCCCAAACGTCCAACATGAGCTGTCCCTCTGATGTACTCGTTCCTAATCCTGTCCAACCTTGTCACTCCCAAAGAGAACCTCAACATCTTCAGCTCTGCTACCTCTAGCTCTGACTCCTGTCTCTTCCTCAGTGACACTGTCTCTAAACCATACAGCATGGCCGGTCTCACCACTGTCCTGTACACCTTCCCCTTGATTCTCGCTGATATTTTCCTCTCACACAGAACTCCCCACACCTTTCTCCACCCATTCCAACCTGCCTGCACTCGCTTCTTTATCTCTTTCCCACACTCTCCATTACTCTGGACTGTTGACCCCAAGTACTTATTTAAAAAAATATATATATAATATACATAATTATTATGTCATTAATTTAATAGCAGTAGGATTTTTTTCTTTTTGGTCCATAAATAAAAGTTAAATAATATAAATTCAATTATTTAATTGGGGGAAAATGATACAATATTTATTAAATTAAAATTACAAACTAAAAAATAAATAATTTATACATTATATAATTCTAATGTATAAATATATAAAATACACTCAATACAATATAAATACATTATAGTAATAAAAAAATGCCAAATGTTTTTTTTAAATATAGCAATATTTATTTATTTACGTATTTATTTATTTATTTAATTTATTGTGTTTAGTCTTTGCCTTGTTTATTGATTTAAATGGTATAAAGTAATAAATTTTGTGATCATTTGTTTAAACACTAAGTTTATTGTTTATATTCTGGCAATAATACATTAATTATGTTTTGTTTAGTGAGAGAAAAAAATCAGAACTTTTTTATTTTATTTTATTAACAGTAAAAGCATATTTTAAATAATCTAACATTTACAATATTTTATTATAATATATAAATATTAAAATACAGAATTATATTGAATTGTATTAAACTATTTTAAATTCTTTTTATAAATAAGAAATAAACATTTTTAATCATATTTTGGCCATGATTAATTATTTGCTAATTAATGAATTTGTAATTTGGTTTAAATTCATGAAATAAGACATAAATAAATATAACTTTTATAAATTATTTAATGATTAATTTTTAATCTATTTATTTATTTACATATGAATTGGTTTTGCTTATCAGCCTGTACATACTTCAGTTATATGATAAAAGGAAAAGCTCAACACTTTCTCAGAAATTATATATTTATTATTTATTTATTTAATCAGTTCTCTCTCTTTTTTTTTTTTTATTAATGAACAGTTCAGATTTTTTTCTTTCATCTTCATATAAATGATTTTTTTGAGGTCGCAGCTCGTTGGTCTTGTTCTCGTTCCTCATCCTGTCAGCGTTGCTCCGAGTCGAATCAGTAAGGAGGAACAAGGGAATATAATCTCACACTGAAGCCTGGCGCAAGCTGAAGGCAGAACGTGGACACGCCGGGGAGGACACACCCACTAGCTACGTCTGATTGGCTGAGTTCATAAATCAGACGATTAACTCACATCATACACACATACACACCGAGCTTCAACAAATCAGAACTCTTAATGTTTGTGTTTTTGTGTGTTTTTAGATAAACTACATCATACAGCGAGAGAGAGAGAGAGAGAGAGAGAGAGAGAGAGACAGGGAGAGACAGGGAGAGAGACAGAGAGACAGACAGATAGAGACAGACAGAGACAGAGACAGAGAGAGCTGGGACTAGATTAATGAGATTATTTAACACACATTCAAAATGAATTGATGTGACATTATGTACCATGCTGCTGAGATCTGGACTCTGATTGGTCAGGAGGTGTTGATTAATATTCTCTAACAGCAGCTCTGTAGCGCAGGATTATGTTAATGTACACGCTCTGATACCTTTTCGTTTCCATAGCAACAGCTCATTCACAGCGATGTGTACGGCATACATTAATAATAAAATGAGTATATATTTAATCATGTCTCACATGTGGAAGGAGTCTCCAGTGTCAAAGCTGTAAAACAAGCTGAAATTTATTTTCTCTTATTAACTTGAAGAGAGAGAATAACGAGAGACTGCTGAAGGGAAGAGTGTTTATAAACAACAGGAAGTGACATCATTTATCATTAAGTGATTTCTTTATATTAATAAATCATTGTATTTGTTAGCATTTACTTTCTGTGGTGTAAAAGGAATAAAGCTCTAGCTAGTGACACAGACATGCTGCTAATGGACCATAATCTCCACAACACAAACACAAACACAATAAAACTCAAACCCTGAGCGAAAATGAGCCATGATGAGAGTGTTAGTCACGCTAATCTTTCACGCTTTAGCAAAAACACTTATTTTGACACTGACGCTTTGTGACTGAAAAAATTCTGACTGTCACTGTTACATTTTTTTCAGACAGAGACGATAAATAGAAAAAAAATCTCTCATCCGGGACTTTATTAAATCTGCTTTCTGGACGATTTTTCTTCCTCCTCGTATAATTGGACTCTGGGTATTAGATATTTACTGTAGCGTCGAGCGAGCCATCATTCCCGTCGTGCAGAACACACAAACACACACACACACACACACACACACACACACACACACACACACCCACACGGCCTGCGTCTGGGCCTCGTGCTCACTTCCTGCTGTGACGAGGAAGAAGAAAAACACCAGGTAAACACCAGGTAATGATTCACGCTCGGCGGAGATGGATACAGAGAAAAGAGATCGCTATCACTGTGTGTTTTTCTTTCATTAGCGTTTTCCTCAGATAATCATTATTAATCACAGATCTGCAGTTTAGCGCCGAGGCTCTGGGAGAAATCTCAGCGTGGAACACAAATCTGTTTCCTTTCCTTGGATTACTCTTCAAACGCTAACTTCACCTCAGATTTACAGTCCTGGGCTCCACGGTGGGCGGAGTCAACTTCTAGTGTGCTAAATAGTGAACCACCGCAGGGACATGCTGATTAGCAAGCAACGTCAGCTAGTTAGCTAAGCATTCAGCATTCCATAATAAAACCTCTTTGGCTTTGTTTACATCCCAAGCCGCATTAATCATGTTTACGTTATGCTTCCCACACTAAATGACACTATTGTTGGCTTTTTGTCTTTATCATCTAGCTGAACGAGTAGCTAGCATCCAGAAAAAAGCTTTCCCTGTAGCAGCCGTGTCCCAAACTAGTAATATGTTTAAATGACACTTTTTACTAAAATATGCTAAATAGTCCATTGCATGATTTTTAGTAGGTTAACTATTCATTTAGCTAGTTAGCTAGTCCTGACACCAATGATTTCCCTCAAACGCTAACACAGAGACCGTTTTTTAACATCGAACACCTTCCTTCTCTGTGCAGCGTATTCTCATGGACGCCAAATTCTAGGAAACTAAATCCTCAAACTTTGAAGGTATAAAGTTTATGCACTGTATTTAACTAAATAGCATTTTAAACTAACTATTTAGGTAGCTAGCTACATGTTTAGCATCTACAAAGAAGTTTTCTCAATCATGGCATAAAATAATCTATTTACTATTCACTTTATAGTCTTTATACATACGAACTGGCCAATAAAATTAGTGCACAGGTTTGCTTTTTAGAATGCTAAGTTGTATGCGGTTAACAATCTAGCTACACATTAGCATCAAAGCTTTGTAGCAAAATACAACAATAATTTAACATTTTATTATACAATAAACTGTACAAAATATTTATACTGTATAGTTTTATATAGCTAGCTAGCTAGATTGCTAAGTGTTTAAGATCCACTAAGATGCTGTTTGTGGCTTTGGGCAATATCAGTAACTAGTCTGTTACAGTAGTATGCTAACTCTTAGTACTGATAGAGAAAGGTCCATGGAGTGTGTGATTTGGGACACAGCCGTGTGTGTGAGATGATTTCCTTAGCAGTGTGTGATTTGGGACACAGCCGTGTGTGTGAGATGATTTCCTCAGCAGTGTGTGATGTGGGACACAGCCGTGTGTGTGAGATGATTTCCTCAGCAGTGTGTGATGTGGGACACAGCCGTGTGTGTGAGATGATTTCCTCAGCAGTGTGTGATTTGGGACACAGCCGTGTGTGTGAGATGATTTCCTCAGCAGTGTGTGATTTGGGACACAGCCGTGTGTGTGAGATGATTTCCTCAGCAGTGTGTGATTTGGGACACAGCCGTGTGTGTGAGATGATTTCCTCAGCAGTGTGTGATGTGGGACACAGCCATGTGTGTGAGATGATTTCCTCAGCAGTGTGTGATGTGGGACACAGCCATGTGTGTGAGATGATTTCCTCAGCATTGTGTGATTTGGGACACAGCCATGTGTGTGAGATGATTTCCTCAGCATTGTGTGATTTGGGACACAGCTGTGTGTGTGAGATGATTTCCTCAGCAGTGTGTGATGTGGGACACAGCCGTTTGTGAGATGATTTCCTCAGCATTGTGACTGAAACAGAAGCATGATGTGGTGATGGTTCCATCACCTCAGACCTGAAGCTCTCTCTGCTAATGGTTTATAAAGAGTGAAATTACTCCCAAAATGAAATAAAACCTCACAGTTGGACATTTTTTGAGGTTAATTAGTCTTTTCTTGCTGCTGGTTTTTCACAGATAAAGTGTGGAGAGAGAACATCTCCTGTCTCTCCTGGGTGTCTTTAAAGACCACGGCTGAATAATGGCGCTGTCAGAGACGACTTTCTGAAAGGGCAGAGGAGAAAACGCCAGACCTTTTCTGGTCAGAACTTTATAAACTGAGCTGAAATACGACATTGTGACCATGTACGATTCACAGGAACACGCTCACTGTGTAGTTTGTGTGTTTGGTTTAGCACTGCATGCTAATGATGCTAACTGGTAGAGGTAGTCTCCTTATTCAGCTTAAAGAGAAACGTCACAGAGAGAAAACACATACACAGGGCCTAGTGTCTGAAGGCAGAGACTGTCCATAAAAGGACAGGTCCAAATGTGAGTGTGTGAGGATTTTGATAGTGAGTGTGTGAGGATTTTGTAAGAGAGTGTGTGAGGATTTTGATAGTGAGTGTGTGAGGATTTTGTAAGAGAGTGTGTGAGGATTTTGATAGTGAGTGTGTGAGGATTTTGTAAGAGAGTGTGTGAGTATTTTGTAAGAGAGTGTGTGAGGATTTTGATAGTGAGTGTGTGAGGATTTTGTAAGAGAGTGTGTGAGGATTTTGTTAGCAGTGTGTGAGGATTTTGTTTGAGAGTGTGTGAGGATTTTGTTAGCAGTGTGTGAGGATTTTGTTAGTGAGTGTGTGAGGATTTTGTTAGAGAGTGTGTGAGGATTTTGTTAGAGAGTGTGTGAGGAATTTGTTAGAGAGTGTGTGAGGATTTTGTTAGCAGTGTGTGAGGATTTTGTTAGTGAGTGTGTGAGGATTTTGTTAGCAGTGTGTGAGGATTTTGTTAGTGAGTGTGTGAGGATTTTGTTAGTGAGTGTGTGAGGATTTTGGTAGAGAGTGTGTGAGGATTTTGTTAGCAGTGTGTGAGGATTTTGTTAGTGAGTGTGTGAGGATTTTGTTAGCAGTGTGTGAGGATTTTGTTAGCAGTGTGTGAGGATTTTGTTAGCAGTGTGTGAGGATTTTGTTAGCAGTGTGTGAGGATTTTGTTAGTGAGTGTGTGAGGATTTTGTTAGAGAGTGTGTGAGGATTTTGTTAGAGAGTGTGTGAGGATTTCGTTAGTGAGTGTGTGAGGATTTCGTTAGAGAGTGTGTGAGGATTTTGTTAGTGAGTGTGTGAGGATTTTGTTAGCAGTGTGTGAGGATTTTGTTAGCAGTGTGTGAGGATTTTGTTAGCAGTGTGTGAGGATTTTGTTAGTGAGTGTGTGAGGATTTTGTTAGCAGTGTGTGAGGATTTTGTTAGTGAGTGTGTGAGGATTTTGTTAGAGAGTGTGTGAGGATTTTGTTAGCAGTGTGTGAGGATTTTGTTAGCAGTGTGTGAGGATTTTGTTAACAGTGTGTGAGGATTTTGTTAGAGAGTGTGTGAGGATTTTGTTAGCAGTGTGTGAGGATTTTGTTAGCAGTGTGTGAGGATTTTGTTAGCAGTGTGTGAGGATTTTGTTAGTGAGTGTGTGAGGATTTTGTTAGCAGTGTGTGAGGATTTTGTTAGAGAGTGTGTGAGGATTTTGTTAGGAGTGTGTGAGGATTTTGTTAGCAGTGTGTGAGGATTTTGTTAGCAGTGTGTGAGGATTTTGTTGGCAGTGTGTGAGGATTTTGTTAGTGAGTGTGTGAGGATTTTGTTAGAGTGTGTGAGGATTTTGTTAGCAGTGTGTGAGGATTTTGTTAGAGAGTGTGTGAGGATTTTGTTAGAGAGTGTGTGAGGATTTTGTTAGAGTGTGTGAGGATTTTGTTAGTGAGTGTGTGAGGATTTTGTTAGCGAGTGTGTGAGGATTTTGTTAGCAGTGTGTGAGGATTTTGTTAGCAGTGTGTGAGGATTTTGTTAGCAGTGTGTGAGGATTTTGTTAGAGAGTGTGTGAGGATTTTGTTAGAGAGTGTGTGAGGATTTTGTTAGCAGTGTGTGAGGATTTTGTTAGCAGTGTGTGAGGATTTTGTTAGCAGTGTGTGAGGATTTTGTTAGCAGTGTGTGAGGATTTCGTTAGAGAGTGTGTGAGGATTTCGTTAGAGAGTGTGTGAGGATTTCGTTAGTGAGTGTGTGAGGATTTCGTTAGAGAGTGTGTGAGGATTTTGTTAGTGAGTGTGTGAGGATTTTGTTAGTGAGTGTGTGAGGATTTTGTTAGCAGTGTGTGAGGATTTTGTTAGCAGTGTGTGAGGATTTTGTTAGTGAGTGTGTGAGGATTTTGTTAGCAGTGTGTGAGGATTTTGTTAGTGAGTGTGTGAGGATTTTGTTAGAGAGTGTGTGAGGATTTTGTTAGAGAGTGTGTGAGGATTTTGTTAGTGAGTGTGTGAGGATTTTGTTAGTGAGTGTGTGAGGATTTTGTTAGTGAGTGTGTGAGGATTTCGTTAGTGAGTGTGTGAGGATTTCGTTAGAGAGTGTGTGAGGATTTCGTTAGAGAGTGTGTGAGGATTTTGTTAGTGAGTGTGTGAGGATTTTGTTAGTGAGTGTGTGAGGATTTTGTTAGCAGTGTGTGAGGATTTTGTTAGCAGTGTGTGAGGATTTTGTTAGCAGTGTGTGAGGATTTTGTTAGTGAGTGTGTGAGGATTTTGTTAGCAGTGTGTGAGGATTTTGTTAGTGAGTGTGTGAGGATTTTGTTAGAGAGTGTGTGAGGATTTTGTTAGCAGTGTGTGAGGATTTTGTTAGCAGTGTGTGAGGATTTTGTTAGCAGTGTGTGAGGATTTTGTTAGGAGTGTGTGAGGATTTTGTTAGCAGTGTGTGAGGATTTTGTTAGCAGTGTGTGAGGATTTTGTTAGCAGTGTGTGAGGATTTTGTTAGTGAGTGTGTGAGGATTTTGTTAGCAGTGTGTGAGGATTTTGGTAGGAGTGTGTGAGGATTTTGTTAGAGAGTGTGTGAGGATTTTGTTAGTGAGTGTGTGAGGATTTTGTTAGCAGTGTGTGAGGATTTTGTTAGAGTGTGTGAGGATTTTGTTAGCAGTGTGTGAGGATTTTGTTAGCAGTGTGTGAGGATTTTGGTAGAGAGTGTGTGAGGATTTTGTTAGCAGTGTGTGAGGATTTTGTTAGTGAGTGTGTCAGGATTTTGTTAGCAGTGTGTGAGGATTTTGTTAGAGAGTGTGTGAGGGTTTTGTTAGCAGTGTGTGAGGATTTTGTTAGCAGTGTGTGAGGATTTTGTTAGCAGTGTGTGAGGATTTTGTTAGCAGTGTGTGAGGATTTTGTTAGCAGTGTGTGAGGATTTTGTTAGCAGTGTGTGAGGATTTTGTTAGTGAGTGTGTGAGGATTTTGTTAGAGTGTGTGAGGATTTTGTTAGCAGTGTGTGAGGATTTTGTTAGAGAGTGTGTGAGGATTTTGTTAGAGAGTGTGTGAGGATTTTGTTAGAGAGTGTGTGAGGATTTTGTTAGCAGTGTGTGAGGATTTTGTTAGCAGTGTGTGAGGATTTTGTTAGCAGTGTGTGAGGATTTTGTTAGTGAGTGTGTGAGGATTTTGTTAGAGTGTGTGAGGATTTTGTTAGCAGTGTGTGAGGATTTTGTTAGAGAGTGTGTGAGGATTTTGTTAGAGAGTGTGTGAGGATTTTGTTAGAGAGTGTGTGAGGATTTTGTTAGTGAGTGTGTGAGGATTTTGTTAGCGAGTGTGTGAGGATTTTGTTAGCAGTGTGTGAGGATTTTGTTAGCAGTGTGTGAGGATTTTGTTAGCAGTGTGTGAGGATTTTGTTAGAGAGTGTGTGAGGATTTTGTTAGAGAGTGTGTGAGGATTTTGTTAGCAGTGTGTGAGGATTTTGTTAGCAGTGTGTGAGGATTTTGTTAGCAGTGTGTGAGGATTTTGTTAGCAGTGTGTGAGGATTTTCGTTAGAGAGTGTGTGAGGATTTCGTTAGAGAGTGTGTGAGGATTTCGTTAGTGAGTGTGTGAGGATTTCGTTAGAGAGTGTGTGAGGATTTTGTTAGCAGTGTGTGAGGATTTTGTTAGCAGTGTGTGAGGATTTTGTTAGTGAGTGTGTGAGGATTTTGTTAGCAGTGTGTGAGGATTTTGTTAGTGAGTGTGTGAGGATTTTGTTAGAGAGTGTGTGAGGATTTTGTTAGCAGTGTGTGAGGATTTTGTTAGCAGTGTGTGAGGATTTTGTTAGCAGTGTGTGAGGATTTTGTTAGAGAGTGTGTGAGGATTTTGTTAGCAGTGTGTGAGGATTTTGTTAGCAGTGTGTGAGGATTTTGTTAGTGAGTGTGTGAGGATTTTGTTAGCAGTGTGTGAGGATTTTGTTAGCAGTGTGTGAGGATTTTGGTAGAGAGTGTGTGAGGATTTTGTTAGCAGTGTGTGAGGATTTTGTTAGTGAGTGTGTGAGTATTTTGTAAGAGAGTGTGTGAGGATTTTGATAGTGAGTGTGTGAGGATTTTGTAAGAGAGTGTGTGAGGATTTTGTTAGTGAGTGTGTGAGGATTTTGTTAGCAGTGTGTGAGGATTTTGTTTGAGAGTGTGTGAGGATTTTGTTAGAGTGTGTGAGGATTTTGTTAGTGAGTGTGTGAGGATTTTGTTAGAGAGTGTGTGAGGATTTTGTTAGTGAGTGTGTGAGGAATTTGTTAGAAAGTGTGTGAGGATTTTGTTAGCAGTGTGTGAGGATTTTGGTAGAGAGTGTGTGAGGATTTTGATAGTGAGTGTGTGAGGATTTTGTTAGCAGTGTGTGAGGATTTTGTTAGTGAGTGTGTGAGGATTTTGTAGTGAGTGTGTGAGGATTTTGTTAGCAGTGTGTGAGGATTTTGTTAGCAGTGTGTGAGGATTTTGGTAGAGAGTGTGTGAGGATTTTGTTAGCAGTGTGTGAGGATTTTGTTAGTGAGTGTGTGAGGATTTTGTTAGTGAGTGTGTGAGGATTTTGTTAGAGAGTGTGTGAGGATTTTGTTAGAGAGTGTGTGAGGATTTTGTTAGAGAGTGTGTGAGGATTTTGTTAGCAGTGTGTGAGGATTTTGTTAGTGAGTGTGTGAGGATTTTGTTAGTGAGTGTGTGAGGATTTTGTTAGCAGTGTGTGAGGATTTTGGTTTGAGAGTGTGTGAGGATTTTGTTAGCAGTGTGTGAGGATTTTGTTAGGAGTGTGTGAGGATTTTGGTAGAGAGTGTGTGAGGATTTTGTTAGCAGTGTGTGAGGATTTTGTTAGTGAGTGTGTGAGGATTTTGGTAGAGAGTGTGTGAGGATTTTGTTAGCAGTGTGTGAGGATTTTGTTAGTGAGTGTGTGAGGATTTTTTGGTAAGAGAGTGTGTGAGGATTTTGTTAGCAGTGTGTGAGGATTTTGTTAGTGAGTGTGTGAGGATTTTGTTAGTGAGTGTGTGAGGATTTTGTTAGAGAGTGTGTGAGGATTTTGTTAGAGAGTGTGTGAGGATTTTGTTAGTGAGTGTGTGAGGATTTTTAGAGAGTGTGTGAGGATTTGTTAGGAGTGTGTGAGGATTTTGTTAGTGAGTGTGTGAGGATTTTGTTAGGAGTGTGTGAGGATTTTGTTAGAGAGTGTGTGAGGATTTTGTTAGTGAGTGTGTGAGGATTTTGTTAGCAGTGTGTGAGGATTTTGGTTAGAGAGTGTGTGAGGATTTTGGTTTGAGAGTGTGTGAGGATTTTGGTTTGAGAGTGTGTGAGGATTTTGTTAGCAGTGTGTGAGGATTTTGTTAGTGAGTGTGTGAGGATTTTGGGAGAGAGTGTGTGAGGATTTTGTTAGCAGTGTGTGAGGATTTTGTTAGAGAGTGTGTGAGGATTTTGATAGTGAGTGTGTGAGGATTTTGTTAGCAGTGTGTGAGGATTTTGTTAGTGAGTGTTTTGAGGATTTTGATAGTGAGTGTGTGAGGATTTTGTTAGCAGTGTGTGAGGATTTTGGTTTGAGAGTGTGTGAGGATTTTGTTAGCAGTGTGTGAGGATTTTGTTAGCAGTGTGTGAGGATTTTGTTAGTGAGTGTGTGAGGATTTTGTTAGAGAGTGTGTGAGGATTTTGTTAGAGAGTGTGTGAGGATTTTGTTAGAGAGTGTGTGAGGATTTTGTTAGCAGTGTGTGAGGATTTTGTTAGTGAGTGTGTGAGGATTTTGTTAGGAGTGTGTGAGGATTTTGTTAGAGAGTGTGTGAGGATTTTGTTAGAGAGTGTGTGAGGATTTTGTTAGAGAGTGTGTGAGGATTTTGTTAAAAGTGTGTGAGGATTTTGTTAGCAGTGTGTGAGGATTTTGTTAGTGAGTGTGTGAGGATTTTGTTAGCAGTGTGTGAGGATTTTGTTAGTGAGTGTGTGAGGATTTTGTTAGAGAGTGTGTGAGGATTTTGTTAGAGAGTGTGTGAGGATTTTGTTAGCAGTGTGTGAGGATTTTGTTAGTGAGTGTGTGAGGATTTTGTTAGGAGTGTGTGAGGATTTTGTTAGCAGTGTGTGAGGATTTTGTTAGCAGTGTGTGAGGATTTTGTTAGTGAGTGTGTGAGGATTTTGTTAGTGAGTGTGTGAGGATTTTGTTAGAGAGTGTGTGAGGATTTCGTTAGAGAGTGTGTGAGGATTTCGTTAGTGAGTGTGTGAGGATTTTGTTAGAGAGTGTGTGAGGATTTTGTTAGTGAGTGTGTGAGGATTTTGTTAGCAGTGTGTGAGGATTTTGTTAGCAGTGTGTGAGGATTTTGTTAGAGAGTGTGTGAGGATTTTGTTAGCAGTGTGTGAGGATTTTGTTAGTGAGTGTGTGAGGATTTTGTTAGCAGTGTGTGAGGATTTTGTTAGTGAGTGTGTGAGGATTTTGTTAGCAGTGTGTGAGGATTTTGTTAGTGAGTGTGTGAGGATTTTGTTAGAGAGTGTGTGAGGATTTTGTTAGAGAGTGTGTGAGGATTTTGTTAGTGAGTGTGTGAGGATTTTGTTAGCAGTGTGTGAGGATTTTGTTAGTGAGTGTGTGAGGATTTCGTTAAAAGTGTGTGAGGATTTTGTTAGAGAGTGTGTGAGGATTTCGTTAGTGAGTGTGTGAGGATTTCGTTAGAGAGTGTGTGAGGATTTTGTTAGCAGTGTGTGAGGATTTTGTTAGCAGTGTGTGAGGATTTTGTTAGTGAGTGTGTGAGGATTTTGTTAGCAGTGTGTGAGGATTTTGTTAGAGAGTGTGTGAGGATTTTGTTAGAGAGTGTGTGAGGATTTTGTTAGCAGTGTGTGAGGATTTTGTTAGCAGTGTGTGAGGATTTTGTTAGCAGTGTGTGAGGATTTTGTTAGAGAGTGTGTGAGGATTTTGTTAGCAGTGTGTGAGGATTTTGTTAGGAGTGTGTGAGGATTTTGTTAGTGAGTGTGTGAGGATTTTGTTAGCAGTGTGTGAGGATTTTGTTAGCAGTGTGTGAGGATTTTGGTTTGAGAGTGTGTGAGGATTTTGTTAGAGAGTGTGTGAGGATTTTGTTAGTGAGTGTGTGAGGATTTTGTTAGCAGTGTGTGAGGATTTTGTTAGAGAGTGTGTGAGGATTTTGTTAGCAGTGTGTGAGGATTTTGTTAGCAGTGTGTGAGGATTTTGGTTTGAGAGTGTGTGAGGATTTTGTTAGCAGTGTGTGAGGATTTTGTTAGTGAGTGTGTGAGGATTTTGTTAGCAGTGTGTGAGGATTTTGTTAGAGAGTGTGTGAGGATTTTGTTAGCAGTGTGTGAGGATTTTGTTAGCAGTGTGTGAGGATTTTGTTAGCAGTGTGTGAGGATTTTGTTAGCAGTGTGTGAGGATTTTGTTAGCAGTGTGTGAGGATTTTGTTAGCAGTGTGTGAGGATTTTGTTAGTGAGTGTGTGAGGATTTTGTTAGAGTGTGTGAGGATTTTGTTAGCAGTGTGTGAGGATTTTGTTAGAGAGTGTGTGAGGATTTTGTTAGAGAGTGTGTGAGGATTTTGTTAGAGAGTGTGTGAGGATTTTGTTAGAGTGTGTGAGGATTTTGTTAGCGAGTGTGTGAGGATTTTGTTAGCGAGTGTGTGAGGATTTTGTTAGCAGTGTGTGAGGATTTTGTTAGCAGTGTGTGAGGATTTTGTTAGCAGTGTGTGAGGATTTTGTTAGAGAGTGTGTGAGGATTTTGTTAGAGAGTGTGTGAGGATTTTGTTAGCAGTGTGTGAGGATTTTGTTAGCAGTGTGTGAGGATTTTGTTAGCAGTGTGTGAGGATTTTGTTAGCAGTGTGTGAGGATTTTGTTAGCAGTGTGTGAGGATTTCGTTAGCAGTGTGTGAGGATTTCGTTAGAGAGTGTGTGAGGATTTTCGTTAGAGAGTGTGTGAGGATTTCGTTAGTGAGTGTGTGAGGATTTCGTTAGAGAGTGTGTGAGGATTTTGTTAGTGAGTGTGTGAGGATTTTGTTAGTGAGTGTGTGAGGATTTTGTTAGCAGTGTGTGAGGATTTTGTTAGCAGTGTGTGAGGATTTTGTTAGTGAGTGTGTGAAGATTTTGTTAGCAGTGTGTGAGGATTTTGTTAGTGAGTGTGTGAGGATTTTGTTAGAGAGTGTGTGAGGATTTTGTTAGCAGTGTGTGAGGATTTTGTTAGCAGTGTGTGAGGATTTTGTTAGCAGTGTGTGAGGATTTTGTTAGCAGTGTGTGAGGATTTCGTTAGAGAGTGTGTGAGGATTTCGTTAGAGAGTGTGTGAGGATTTCGTTAGTGAGTGTGTGAGGATTTCGTTAGAGAGTGTGTGAGGATTTCGTTAGTGAGTGTGTGAGGATTTTGTTAGCAGTGTGTGAGGATTTTGTTAGCAGTGTGTGAGGATTTTGTTAGCAGTGTGTGAGGATTTTGTTAGTGAGTGTGTGAGGATTTTGTTAGCAGTGTGTGAGGATTTTGTTAGTGAGTGTGTGAGGATTTTGTTAGAGAGTGTGTGAGGATTTTGTTAGCAGTGTGTGAGGATTTTGTTAGCAGTGTGTGAGGATTTTGTTAGTGAGTGTGTGAGGATTTTGTTAGCAGTGTGTGAGGATTTTGTTAGAGAGTGTGTGAGGATTTTGTTAGCAGTGTGTGAGGATTTTGTTAGCAGTGTGTGAGGATTTTGTTAGAGAGTGTGTGAGGATTTTGTTAGCAGTGTGTGAGGATTTTGTTAGCAGTGTGTGAGGATTTTGTTAGCAGTGTGTGAGGATTTTGTTAGAGAGTGTGTGAGGATTTTGTTAGCAGTGTGTGAGGATTTTGTTAGCAGTGTGTGAGGATTTTGTTAGCAGTGTGTGAGGATTTTGTTAGCAGTGTGTGAGGATTTTGTTAGCAGTGTGTGAGGATTTTGTTAGCAGTGTGTGAGGATTTTGTTAGCGAGTGTGTGAGGATTTTGTTAGCGAGTGTGTGAGGATTTTGTTAGTGAGTGTGTGAGGATTTTGTTAGTGAGTGTGTGAGGATTTTGTTAGCAGTGTGTGAGGATTTTGTTAGTGAGTGTGTGAGGATTTTGTTAGAGAGTGTGTGAGGATTTTGTTAGAGAGTGTGTGAGGATTTTGTTAGCAGTGTGTGAGGATTTTGTTAGCAGTGTGTGAGGATTTTGTTAGCAGTGTGTGAGGATTTCGTTAGAGAGTGTGTGAGGATTTCGTTAGAGAGTGTGTGAGGATTTCGTTAGTGAGTGTGTGAGGATTTCGTTAGAGAGTGTGTGAGGATTTTGTTAGTGAGTGTGTGAGGATTTTGTTAGTGAGTGTGTGAGGATTTTGTTAGCAGTGTGTGAGGATTTTGTTAGCAGTGTGTGAGGATTTTGTTAGCAGTGTGTGAGGATTTTGTTAGTGAGTGTGTGAGGATTTTGTTAGCAGTGTGTGAGGATTTTGTTAGTGAGTGTGTGAGGATTTTGTTAGAGAGTGTGTGAGGATTTTGTTAGCAGTGTGTGAGGATTTTGTTAGCAGTGTGTGAGGATTTTGTTAGCAGTGTGTGAGGATTTTGTTAGTGAGTGTGTGAGGATTTTGTTAGCAGTGTGTGAGGATTTTGTTAGCAGTGTGTGAGGATTTTGTTAGTGAGTGTGTGAGGATTTTGTTAGTGAGTGTGTGAGGATTTTGTTAGCAGTGTGTGAGGATTTTGTTAGTGAGTGTGTGAGGATTTTGTTAGAGAGTGTGTGAGGATTTTGTTAGCAGTGTGTGAGGATTTTGTTAGCAGTGTGTGAGGATTTTGTTAGTGAGTGTGTGAGGATTTTGTTAGAGAGTGTGTGAGGATTTTGTTAGCAGTGTGTGAGGATTTTGTTAGAGAGTGTGTGAGGATTTTGTTAGAGAGTGTGTGAGGATTTTGTTAGAGAGTGTGTGAGGATTTTGTTAGAGAGTGTGTGAGGATTTTGTTAGAGAGTGTGTGAGGATTTTGTTAGTGAGTGTGTGAGGATTTTGTTAGCGAGTGTGTGAGGATTTTGTTAGTGAGTGTGTGAGGTTTTTGGGTTAGAGAGTGTGTGAGGATTTTGTTAGAGAGTGTGTGAGGATTTTGTTAGCGAGTGTGTGAGGATTTTGTTAGCAGTGTGTGAGGATTTTGTTAGAGAGTGTGTGAGGATTTTGTTAGTGAGTGTGTGAGGATTTTGTTAGTGAGTGTGTGAGGATTTTGTTAGTGAGTGTGTGAGGATTTTGTTAGCAGTGTGTGAGGATTTTGTTAGCAGTGTGTGAGGATTTTGTTAGAGAGTGTGTGAGGATTTTGTTAGTGAGTGTGTGAGGATTTTGTTAGTGAGTGTGTGAGGATTTTGTTAGCAGTGTGTGAGGATTTTGTTAGCAGTGTGTGAGGATTTTGTTAGTGAGTGTGTGAGGATTTTGTTAGCAGTGTGTGAGGATTTTGTTAGCAGTGTGTGAGGATTTTGTTAGTGAGTGTGTGAGGATTTTGTTAGTGAGTGTGTGAGGATTTTGTTAGAGAGTGGGGAGGATTTTGTTAGAGAGTGTGTGAGGATTTTGTTAGAGAGTGTGTGAGGATTTTGTTAGTGAGTGTGTGAGGATTTTGTTAGTGAGTGTGTGAGGATTTTGTTAGTGAGTGTGTGAGGATTTTGTTAGTGAGTGTGTGAGGATTTCGTTAGAGAGTGTGTGAGGATTTTGTTAGTGAGTGTGTGAGGATTTTGTTAGTGAGTGTGTGAGGATTTTGTTAGTGAGTGTGTGAGGATTTTGTTAGTGAGTGTGTGAGGATTTTGTTAGTGAGTGTGTGAGGATTTTGTTAGTGAGTGTGTGAGGATTTTGTTAGTGAGTGTGTGAGGATTTTGTTAGTGAGTGTGTGAGGATTTGGATGGCTCAGCTAAGGTGGATTGTTTATATTTATAATGTTGCGCTCTGCGTATTGAGAGGCTGTAACTCGGGGTTATCTGTGCATTGTGAGGAGATGAAGGTGTGTGAGGGAAAAGGGGGGAAGGGGTGTGTGAGGAGATGAAGGTGTGTGAGGAGATGAAGGTGTGTGAGGAGATGAAGGGGGGAAAAAACTGGTGATACGAGCGTGGAGACGGAGGAAAAGTGAGAAACGGTTTGTCCGACTCAGCACTGAAACTCTGCATTACGAGGCGAGATAAAACACGCTTCCCGTCCAGCTCAGAGACCCAGCTGAAATACTTTAGCGCTGGATTTTGGAGCTGCATCTTCAACTTTATTCATTTCTACATTATTCACGGAGACGTCACGCCGCAACAGCGTGAAGGAAAATGGAGAAAAGCCGAGCGAGGCTGTTAGTATGAATTATGGCTTTGCTGTGACGGCAGAAATACACGATTACTGGCCAAAAGCCTGCAGGTGAACCGCAGCTGAGTCCAAAAACCCTGAACACACCACTGAGAAATGTTCTCATTACATCACACCATCCATCTGAAGATCTTTCTGCTTTCAATCACAGAGTGGAGCCTTTACTGAGAATTAACACTACAGTTAATGATCTATTAGTGCAAACTTTTTATTTTTAAACATATTAATCTTCACTTAAAAAAGAGAGAGAGAGAGAGAGAGAGAGAGCGAGAGAGAGCAGGGAACAGATGTATATACACTGTTATTATTATCCTCTTATTATAGAACACTTGTGAGATGTAAGAACGCCCTCTCTGGTAGAAAAATGTAACTGCGATCTACATTGGTAAAAATTCTTCCTTAGCTTGTTGCTGCCTCCTTCTCTGACGTGTAAATTAATTAATACACATTCAACATCATGCAGGTTTATAAACACATGAACATCACAAACAAACACCTTTACCTAGATAATAATCGTAACAGGATGCTCAGTATGTGATCACCTCGAAACACAGCTACAGTCTGTGTGAGATATGCAACTAAAACATGAGCAAGAAACATCTCAAACTTAACGGATAACCTTTACCTCTTTAGGCCACGCCCCCTAATGCAGCATATTTATGTTTTGTCTCATTCGAGAATGTCAAATGAAAATTATAACTGCGACCTACATTCATTCACATAAAAGTCTCTCGCTGCTGCATCTGTGTGAACTAAATTGATTCACATAATCAGCACAAACAGTTCTGACTGAAACACACACACTCATACACACACACACACACACACACACACATCTTCATATTCACTAACATCATCATCTTTATTAGTGAATTCTGTAAGAAGCAAATTATTTTCCAATAACAGCATGCGTTTTATTCCTCTTACACCACAGCTAAGTTTTATTTATTAAGAATGACACATCATACTTTTAACCTTTTATGTTGTTATATTTCATGTTTACTAAACAAACTAGTTCATTTTCTTTGCTAAACTGCTAGCTGTTAGCTTCTAGCCTCGCAGCTTAAATCTGACTTGTTCTTTAGACACGTTTATAATGTGAGCAGTTGTTTATCTGCTCATCGTTTACGCGAGTGCTCCGTCACATCCTCTCGTTATCCCGGCTCTGGATTCTCAGACAGGAGAAAACAGATTCAGCGTTAAAGCTCAGGAGATTCGAGTGCAGATTTAGTAACTTCACCGAGCGGAAGCTGTGTTAATGACGCTCCGCTGAGACTCTAAATATTTTCTTCTTGTAATAGTGTGTGATGAAGCGGGAGGATAAAAAGCTCGGCGTGAACGTCGGCTCCTGACAGACACGGATCCGGCGCTGTCAAACTCTCAGCGTGAACAGATGGGGTTTAATTCATGGCTTTAAAGAACAGATTTTCTCTTAATGGCAGCTGGAAAAGGTGAGAAGTGAAGAGTTAAATATGAAATATTCAGCGATGCTCAAATGTTCAGCTTTTACAGGGAAATCAAATCATTCCAGAGTTCTGAATATTTTCATCACAGACACGACACTGAAACGGTTTGAAGTCAGAGATAAACAGCGTGGAATAAAAGTGCTGGTTATTTAGTTGAAGTAGAAGTTTACACTCTGCACTCCGGCGTCTAGTGTAGAACGTTAGAAGCATCATATCGTGTCTGATGGAACGCTTACGCTTGTTTACTAACAGGAAGTAGATGTTGTTTCCAAGGACGCTAAATTTAATTTGTAATTTTCCCATTGGGATGAATAAAGTATCTATCTATCTATCTATCTATCTATCTATCTATCTATCTATCTATCTATCTATCTATCTATCTAAATTTATGTAACATGGTGCCTCTAGTTCAGCAGCACACACTGAATTATTAAAATGTTAAAAAATAAATCATACAGCATGGGCGAATTAGTGAAGACACGAGAGTTGGCCATCTTGAAAATGTTCCTCATCCAGCGTCAGCTCCTGGATATTTTATTGAAGCTCCTGCGGTGAACCATCAGGTGTCTCCTCAGGCCGTCAATATCTTAATCCGTGTTGAGATGCTGCTCTAAAGTTTTAATACTTTAAACCCGGCGTCACAAAACAACATCCGACGTTTGAGCCGGAGCCGTGCGCTGGCGTTTAGCCTGAAATACCTTAGTCCGGTATCGTAATGATCCGCCACGATCGCGCTATTGAACACACATCGATCAGGGGACCGTCAGGACACTGTGTGTGTGCATACTGAGCAGATTGACTGAAATGAGTTACTGAAAGTGTGTGTAAAGTGTTAGAGGAGTTAGTGAAGATTCTCAGACATGTTTAAATTCACCTCAGTGGCTGAAGCTGTTAAAGACCATTATCACCAAAATACAAACTTTTATTAAATATGAAACGGAATTTCATTGTTCCATTTTAACCTTCAAGGTTCTTTATTCCTCACCTACAGATTAGTGTGTGATGGAGTGAAGAGGATTTTCAGTGAATCATCAACTAAAGAAAAGTAGAATATTATAAAAATATAGAGAGAAAATAGAATTCTGGAAAATATAATAGACTTATAATAAAATTCACTCTTGAGAGGAACGGTTCTGAGTCTATAATGGTTCTGTGACTTGCTCTGAACTGCAGAATGACTCTGTGTATCAAAAGGTTTTGTTGAGCAGAACCCAGAGGAGCTTTTGGAATCCAAGTTATCCGGTTCTATTAGGAATCATTTCAGGGTTCCTTTTATTTTCTGTGAGAGATTTCCGAGCTCCTGCTGCTCTCAGGACGTCAGGTCAGGGATTTTACAGCTGGCTGGATCTCAGGGTTGGTATCTGAGCAGGATCAGAGAACGTGGTAATTAAACCTGACGTGAGTTGAGCACACACACGCACACACACACACACATGGGTGGAGATGTGAAGTGTGTGTGTGTGTGTGTGTTCTGAGATGCTGCTGGGTGACACCGCTCTGGTGAGTGGTGGAAGTTCGATTCACGGCACTTTGTAATGATCTCGCTCGCTGTTCCTGCTTTGTTCCATCACACACACATCATCTTAAACATAAAACCTCAGCAGGAGAACCTCATCTCTACCTGCACACGACAACAAGCAACACACACAGAGAAACCGGACGCTCCCTCAGAGCCTGATTAACTCTGCAGCTTCTCATCTCTCACTCAGGATCTTCACTGATCTCCACAAGCAGCGGAAACACAACCTGCTACAATTACAAGCTCATTAGATAGAAGAGATTGATATTAGTTGCTTTTTTGTACTTCATTGTTATTAATCTAACGTCCCGTCTGGAGGAGAGAATCGGACAAATTGGTTTTCTGCACACAACAAAAGAGAAATAAATAAACAAATTGTGTAGCAAATTGAAAATCCGCGGCGCTCGCGGAGTTCCGCATTGAATCGGAAAACGAGCCGCTATTTCGGGACGCTTATTTGGGAAAATAATAGAGCTGGAAACGAATTCCTGTTCCTGATCTGTACAGTTACCATGGAGACATAGCTGCAGCTGATTGGTCAGGATGAGTCTTAATGACGGTTCTTACTGAAGTGTCTTAAACTCAGGACTCACATCATGCACATGAACTCATCTCAGCTTTCTTTTAAATAACTAAAGTTAGTAAAGTTCATCAGACTTCAATTTTTTTTTTCATTTTTCCCACTACTAGTCTTTTAGCTGTAATTTATATCCATGTTTGACTTCGTTAGAACAGTGTGGAGATTGCTGGTTGCTTAGCAACAGACTTGATTAATTATTAACTTGAGCAGATTTTCTCTCTCAGATGAGATTGAGTTCCTGAATTGAGTTAATTGAAGTAAATTTTTTTATTTTCTTGATAATGTAGCTGAAGCTCATTTGAATGTTGTCACCATTTCTCACCGTTAAAGCTCATGCCTGTGGTGCATTATGGGTAATATGCATTATTAGGTTTCTCAGCTACAACTACTACTAATAATTACAGATAATAATCCTAATCAGGAGATTCTCCATCAGCTGGTTTTAGGATCTACATGATCATTCCAAACACTGCTCCTGCAGAGCTTCAGGTTCATGAGCTACAGGAGTTTCTCAGGGTTCAGAACTTCACTCAGTGATCATCTCATAGCTCATGGATTACCTTCTCTGTTCCTGCCTCGACCTCGCAGCAGTTTCTCAGCAGATCTCTGACTGTCTTTCTGACATCACGTCCTGAACCTGAACAATCCAGAGCTTCTGGAATAGAGCTCTTCTCTGCACGTGTCTGTTCGCTGATGTCATCATCCTGCTGGCTTCTTCACATCATCAGAAGAACACGAGCTTTCTTCATTGCACAATATGCTGAATTTCTCATCTGAGGTCACGTTACTCCTGGATCAGAAGCTCCTGAAGATCTCTCATGTACTTCACTCTTTAAACATCTGCATTAACATCTGCATTAACACAGTTCAGTTTCGTTTGTGGTAAAAGTTGCTCCTAATTATTAGTGGTTACAGAGCTGATGTTCTGATGTCGAGATCTGAGCATGCTCCTAAACATCTCACAACTTTAGTGGTGGAATGTTCTGGAATCTGGATCAAAGCTCTCTTCCTTTAGTGTGCAAATGTAACAAGACACAGGAACGTTTTTAAAACAACCAAATTCGGAAATTTTATATTTAGACAACCCATAAATCCTACAGCACGGTGAACATGCTGTTCGGATCAGAACGCGATCTGTGTCTGATTTTTCTCCTCGTGTTCGCTCTGCCATTTTTGAATGCAAGGTATCGTGGGAAATGTGATCCGCCCCCTGTGGCGAGCCCTTAGATGGCGCTCTGCGGGGAGCTC
>JAUCMX010000009.1:774267-776767 GCA_033459395.1 Hemibagrus guttatus | reverse complement strand
TCAATTATACTCCGTTTTTAACTCCTCATACAAGAGAGAAAAAAAAACATCGGGGTGATTTTCTTTCTAAATAACCGCCACCTAATCCACTTAATGTCCAATAAATGTCGAGCAAACAGGAATGAATTCCCGCCGTGGTGAATAAACTCATCACAGAGACGCCATAAATCAATGCTCACACGGCCACGGGGTTTTAATTAGCTGCTCTGTGTTTGCATTAGCGCCAAGCCTAAAGCTGCAGGCGTACAGTGTGTGTGAGTGTGTGTGTTGGTTGGAGTGTGTGATGGCTGGGGAGTGTGTGTGTGTGTGTGTGTGTGTGTGTGTGTGTGTGTGTGTGTGTGAGAGAGAGAGAGAGAGAGAGAGAGAGAGATGCATGAAAAATTCACTGTGTTTGGAGTGTGACACATTCAGGTCATCGCTGTGTTCGACTCTAATACACACTGTCCGTAATGTGTAACACAGATGCCCGTGTGTGTGTGTGTGTGTGTGTGTGTGTGTGTGTGTGTGTGTGTGTGTGTGTGTCTTACAAATCACAGACACATCCTCAAATGATAAAACATTAATAACCCTGATTATATGGAATTGTGTTCTAACATTACGACATCATCACGCTGACGCTGAGATCTGGGCTCTGATTGGTCAGAAGGAGTTGAGTCTTTTCCTCAGCAGCTCTTCAACACTAAATTTAACTGCCCCTCTTGGAGAACCCTTACAGGCTCTCTGTCGAACCTATATGAGTGTTTCCCTCTGAGGAAGCTCTTTTTAGGACACCAGCAGCCTCCTGCAAATATCCAGAGAGTCCTGAAGAACCCAAGGAGTGTACATGCTCTGACACAAGGGTTCCTTACGGTTTTAGTGGATAACGAAGGGTTCTCAGCTTACAGAATTCTTCTACACTGAACCGATGTGAAGAAAAGCAGTCTCTTTAAGGTTTCTATCTAGAGCCTTTAGAAGTTCCTCCAGAGGAATCTCTTAATAAAGCTTCGTTAAGCGTTCTATAGAAGGTTCTGTTTGAACCAATAGAATCTCTGCATAAAGTATTCCTAACAAGAATCCTGCTTGGAACCCGTTCTGTCAGAGAAGCACTGTGGCAGGGTTCTGCTTGGTTCTGTAAGAGTTCCTCTAGAAAGAGAACTGAAACCTGAACTTTTAAAGATGGTTCATCAAAGGTTCTTTATGGGTTCTTTGTAAGAAGAGAGAAAAGACTAAAAGGAAAAGAAACACGCTTCTTGGCTTCCACAAAGGGTTCTACCTTAGAGCCTTTGGAGAAGCTAAGCATGAAAATGTTTGATGGTTCCTCTGAAGAACATCTAAAGAAATGTCCAAAGAACATTAAGAGTGTGTATCATCAGGCTGAAGGCACAGAACTTTCCGGTGAAGGTAAAAAGTTTGTGAACCTTTTGGAAATGTTGTGAAACTGTGTTTTAGGGTTCTATGTGATCTCTTTAAGGGTTCTCCAGAGGGTGAATCATGCCCCTTTAACGGTAATGTTTTATTGGAATAATTTAAAGTTCTGAGGACCGTATTTTGCTTCCTGACCAGGAAACACTCTGTGTTAGGTTTCTGTAGGTGATCTTAAAGGGTTCCCACTTAAGGGTTCTAGATCGTCTAAAACTGTAGCTTTGCTCTGTCTTCATCAGATGGTGCAGCAGCGCAGGAGTTTCTGTCACACATCTCATCTCAAAAAGATTTCCTTCGTCCTGTACAGAGTTCTCAAAGTCGCTGCTGGAGAGCGCGTGTTCTCCGTGGGTTCTCTTTGTGTTCTCCATCTGTTCTCCATGTGTCCTGGAGGTTCTGTGTTGGAGATTTTAGTGTTTGAATCTGGCCAGGTGTGTCACTGATGGATGTTAGTGCTTAGTGGAGCTCAGCGTCTCAGACAGAGAATAATCGCTGTGTACAGAGAGCTGGCCAAAGTAAGCAGAGCAGATCTATCTCCCCCACACACACACACACACACACACACACACACACACACACAGATTTATATTTAAACGTGACAGAGGTCATTGTTTTGGCTAATGCCCCGTGTTGTGTGTGTGATTTATATGGGGTGTGTTGAGCTTCTACACCTGCACACACTCACACTCATTAATATTAACGACTGCCTCATTTGCATTTTTGTTTAAATTTGCATATTGGACATTTTTTGCTCGTTCATCATTAGCTGGTGTAAGAGACGTCAGAGCAACACAGATGTTTTTCAGGGGTTGTGATTGCTTTTTTTATTTAAAAATATTCTGATTTGTGTTTTTTTTGTTGTGTGAAATAACTCAGAGGCTCTCTGGACTGGTTTTATTCACGCTTCTTCCTCCTGATTTTCATTTTTATTCCACTTCATTAACTGTTTTTTTATCTTTTTTATCTCATCACGTGTGTAAATCACATCACGTTCACTCAAAAACATCTTTAATTCTCTCGCTTTCTACAGATTACAGGTTCATTACATCAGTGTCGTCATGGAAACAGTCCGTAACAGGAAATGACAACATTATATTAGATG
>JAUCMX010000009.1:756767-766767 GCA_033459395.1 Hemibagrus guttatus | reverse complement strand
AGAGGGAAAGATAGACACATAGAGTGTAAGAGAAACAGAGAAAAAGAAAGACGGAGGGGTGGTAGAGAGGGGGGAGACAGAGAGATAGAGAGAGAGGGAAAGGGGGGTGAGAGAGAAAGAGAGAGAGAGAGGGATAGAGGGGGGGAGGGTGAGAGAGAAAGAGAGAGAGAGAGAGAAACAGAGAGAGAAAGAGAAAGACAGAGAGAAAGACGGAGAGAGGGGGTGTGGAGAGGGGGGCAGAGAGATAGAGAGAGAGGGAAAGGGGGGAGTGTGAGAGAAAGAGAGAGAGAGAGGGGAGGAGGGTGAGAGAGAGAGAGAGAGAGACAGCAAGAAACAAGGAGAAAGATAGACACAAAGTGTGAGAGAAACAGAGAGAGAGAAAGAAAAAGAAAGCGAGAGAGAGAGCGAGAGAGAGAGAGAGAGAGAGAGAGAGAGTGTGTTGTGTTCAGGTGCTCAGGCACACACACACACTTGTTTTCATTAACACTCTTTAAAGATCAGAAACGTCTTCACTCAGTCCCAGAACTCCAGATTCTTCAGCTTCAATATACATCGATATAAAAGCGTGGAGAACTTTCTCCAGTTTTCTCTCCAAAATAACAAGTTTGATTAAACTCTTTTTAAATATCAATAAAACGAGCCAAATGTCCTCTTAGAGATCGATGAAGCATTTATCATCGAGTGCGATCAGAGAAAATCTATACTCCGCTCTTTCTTAGAGTTTAATTCACAAGTTTCTCCATAAAACATGTTCCTGAAAATCTCCAGATCTTCTACAGACTGAAATGGAATTAAATTAAAGAGAGAGAAAAAATCACACTTCAGCATCAAAACATTTTCAGAGCAAATCCCCGAAATAAAAGCTCCTTGTGTTTCTTTTAAAAAAATAATAAATTCTTTATTTTTCGAGTAGTCGAGGAGCTTTTTGCTTCTACCTGGAGATCGACCCAGAGTTTCTCGCTAATATCGATCAGAGTGCTAGCGTTAGCAATTAGCAATTTTCATCTCTCATTTTTGGAGAAAAGTCAAAATCAATGAAGTCATTTTTTATAGTGTTTCACTTCCTGGTGTTTATTTTCCAGCTCCAGGTTTCACAGCCCGGTAACATCACCTCTCAGGTTAAACCTTTGTTTCTCCGAAGCCGTTTGTGAGAATGTGAAAACACAACATGGACCTGAAACATATCTCTAATAAATACGTTTCACTTTATAAATGAAGTTGATTAATTGATCTAGGCTTGATGAATCATGTTGAGTGATGATGATGATGATGATGATGATGATGTCATGGAGCGAATGTAACAGTTGCTCCAGGAGTGAGAATAAAAGCAAGATATAATTTACGACTCTGAACATTTCATCTGAACAATGCGTCATTTTTCTGAGAATGAATAATAAAAGACTAGAACAGGAAATGGACGATAAATAGAGCTTACAGAGAGAGGGAGGGAGAGAGAGAGAGAGGGAGAGAGAGAGAGAGAGAGAAAGAGAGACAGAAAGTAATACTAGTAATTAGCAACAGTAACTGTGATTCACAGTCTCACTAATTTATCATTTAATTGAGTTTAAAAGTGTCAGAGTGTACACACACACACACACACACACACACACACACCTGCTCAGTACTCAAACCCCATCACACCATCTTTATTCATTCATTTATTCATTAGCATTCTTTTTTATTATTCTATTATCCCTGTTATCATAATTTTCTTTTAATATCATGTTATAACATGTTTATAACTGTAGTGCATTTTATAACTGTATTTATTATACATTATGAAGTAATGTCAGTATAATATAATAATCAGTCATGAACAGTGTTTATAACACATTATATCACATGACTATATCTCCATCTCTCCACTTCAGCTCTGTTAACATCTCCATCTCCTTCTACATCTACATCTCCATCTCCTACATCCCCTACATCTCCTACATCCCCTCCTACATCTCCTTCTCCTTCACCATCTGCTTCTCCATTTCCTTCTCCATCTACATCTACATCTACATCTCCATCTCCTACATCCCCTACATCTCCTACATCCCCTCCTACATCTCCTTCTCCTTCACCATCTGCTTCTCCATTTCCTTCTCCATCTACATCTACATCTACATCTCCATCTCCTACATCCCCTACATCTCCTACATCCCCTCCTACATCTCCTTCTCCTTCACCATCTGCTTCTCCATCTCCTTCTCCATCTACATCTACATCTACATCTCCATCTCCTACATCCCCTACATCTCCTACATCCCCTCCTACATCTCCTTCTCCTTCACCATCTGCTTCTCCATTTCCTTCTCCATCTACATCTACATCTCCATCTCCTACATCCCCTACATCTCCTACATCCCCTCCTACATCTCCTTCTCCTTCACCATCTGCTTCTCCATCTCCTTCTCCATCTACATCTACATCTACATCTCCATTTCCTACATCCCCTACATCTCCTATATCTCCTCCTACATCTCCTCCTACATCTCCATCTCCTACATCCCCTACATCTACATCTCCATCTCCTACATCCCCTACATCTCTTACATCTCCTTCTACATCTCCTTCTCCTTCACCATCTGCTTCTCCTTCTCCATCTACATCTCCATCTCCTTCTACATCTCCTTCTACATCTACATCTCCATCTCCTACATCCCCTACATCCCCTACATCTACATCTCCATCTCCTACATCCCCTACATCTACATCTCCATCTCCTACATCCCCTACATCCCCTACATCTCATCCTACATCTCCATCTCCTACATCCCCTACATCTACATCTACATCTCCTACATCCCCTACATCTACATCTCCATCTCCTACATCCCCTACATCTCCTACATCTCCTTCTACATCTCCTTCTCCTTCACCATCTGCTTCTCCTTCTCCATCTACATCTCCATCTCCTTCTACATCTCCATCTCCTTCTACATCTACATCTCCATCTCCTACATCCCCTACATCCCCTACATCTACATCTCCATCTCCTACATCCCCTACATCCCCTACATCTCATCCTACATCTCCATCTCCTACATCCCCTAAATCTCCTACATCTCATCCTACATCTCCATCTCCTACATCTCCTTCTACATCTCCTTCTCCTTCACCATCTGCTTCTCCTTCTCCATCTACATCTCCATCTCCTTCTACATCTCCATCTCCTTCTACATCTCCATCTCCATCTCCTACATCCTCTACATCCCCTACATCTACATCTCCATCTCCTACATCCCCTACATCTACATCTCCATCTCCTACATCCCCTACATCTCCTACATCTCCTACATCTCCTTCTACATCTCCTTCTCCTTCACTATCTGCTTCACCATCTCCTTCTCCATCTCCATCTACATCTCCATCTCCTTCTACTTCTCCATCTCCATCTCCTTCTCCATCTCCATCTCCTACATCTCCATCTCCTACTCCATCTCCATCTCCTACATCTCCATCTCCTACATCTCCATCTCCATGTCATCACATGACTATATCTCCATCTCTCCACTTCAGCTCTGTTAACATCTCCATCTCCTTCTCCATCTCCTTCTCCATCTCTTACATCTCATCTCCTTCTACATCTCCATCTCCTTCACCATCTCCTTCTACATCTCCTACATCTCCATCTACATCTCCATCTCCTTCTCCATCTCCTTCTCCATCTCCTACATCTCCATCTACATCTCCATCTCCTTCTCCATCTCCTTCTCCATCTCCATCTCCTACTCCATCTCCATCTCCTACATCTCCATCTCCATGTCATCATCACATGACTATATCTCCATCTCTCCACTTCAGCTCTGTTAACATCTTCATCTCCTTCTCCATCTCTTTCTCCATCTCCTATATCTCCATCTCCTTCACCATCTCCTTCTACATCTCCATTTCGTTCTCTATCTACATCTCCATCTCCTTCTCCTTCTATATCTCCATCTCCTTCACCATCTCCTACATCTCCATCTCCTTCTACATCTCCATCTCCTTCACCATCTCCTTCTCCATCTCCATCTCTATCTCCTTCTCCATCTACATCTACATCTCCTTCTCCTTCTATATCTCCATCACCATCTCCATCTCCTTCTCCTTCTATATCTCCATCTCCTTCTCCATCTCCATCTCCTTCACCATCTCAATCTCCTTCTCCTTTTCCATCTCCATCTCCTTCACCATCTCAATCTCCTTCTCCGTTTCAATCTCCTTCTCCTTCTCCTTTTCCATCTCCATCTCCTTCTCCATCTACAGAGCATCCTGAAAGTATTCCCAGCGCTTCACTTTCTCCACATGTTGTTATGTTACAGCTTTATTCCAAAATAGATGAAATTCATTATTTTCCTCAAAACTCTACAAACAATATCCCATAATGACAACATGAAAGAAGTTTGTTTGAAATCTTTCTAAATTTATTAAAAATCCCATGTACATAAGTATCACAGCCTTTGCCATGACCCTCAGTATAACAACATGTGGAGAAAGTGAAGCGCTGGGGATACTTTTCGGATGCTCTGTACATCTCCTATTTCATCTCCTTCTCCATCTCTTTCTCTATCACCTTCTCTCTCTCTCTCTCTCTCTCTCTCTCTCTCTCTCTCTCTCTCTCTCTCTCTCTCCACTTGTCCTTCCACACTTTAGTCCTTTTACACGTCTCTTTAATGCAGACTGCTGAACAGCGTTAAAGGGAAACTCATCAGTGTAACATGACAGCTGTCATAGCCCTGACCGTTACTGAGGGACACACTGCTGCCCGTCTGGGACTTGGCCGTGACTCAGGACATTATTACTGTCTGCTCTCAGCTTTCAGAAGAAGAAAACTCTCATTCTAACACATCAGAAAGGAAATGAATAACGAGGTGCGATCATTAGGGGTCCAAGCACTGCTGTGTCAGGGTGTAAATGGAGAGAGGTTTTATTTGAACTTTATGAACTTCTCATCAGAGTATTTTAAAGATAATTACATGATGAATTATAAATATAAAGTATCCTGATGACTGGATCACATGGCTACTGAACTGTGGCTTTAAGCCACTGTTATTATAATAAAAATAAGGACATGAGCCCAAATATCTACATCTACAGAGTTGTGCATGGTTTAGCAGGCGTAGCGCCTCCTAATGGTCACATGACATTAAATTTGCGTTAAAATGAAACATTAAATCGACAAGAATCAGCTAAGCATGATGATGGCTTATATTTATGTGATAGTTTGTATTATTAGAGAAAATAAAATAAAAACGTTTTATAAGTTTGTAAGTGTCTGAACTCGAATCTGGAAGTAATTACTACTCTGGATTTGTGGTTAGAGTTTGTGTAGATAAATCCCCATTCACCCCTGGAGTCTGTCTCGTTACACTAAAATTAAACCTTCCTGTCAGGAGCGTGTCAGTTTGAAGTGGTAAATATAACACTCGTAAGCCGCCTTGCTCGACGCGTTCGGATCAGTTCCTGCGTCGGCTTTGACAGCCGTGTTTTGCACCTCGAGACAGGTTTTTTTATTTTTTATAATGATTCGGTTTTCACCGCTGAAGCTTTGATGTATTCATGTTTTTTTGTTATTTTGCATATGAACAGTAGAAATGTTGAATTTCCTCTGATTGTGTGTCAGAACACGCTGAAGTGTCTGTAATCATGCAGAAATAGGAAAGTCGTAAATGGAAAAGTAATCCTAACAGAGGGGACAATCAACACGGCCGTGTGTGAAATGAAAAATCAGAGAAAAACATCCTCTCTTGCTGCTGTTTAATGATGTTTTTGGTCATTAGTTAAACGATAGAAACTGCTGTAATCAGACAGGAAGTACAGTCCATCTGGAATGTCTGCTAGCGTGGATCGCGTTTTTTCCTGTGTGCAGATTATTTAGCAGAAATTAATGTGAATATGTGACTTTATTCATTGTCTTTAAGGCACCTGGATGGAAATTAATAACATCACACGTTTCTATAACACCCACATTCATAAAGCTTAATTTTACAATGCCATTTTTACAAACTCTAATAATGCCTCATAAAGATGCTATAAAGTGTTATGGCCTCGTTCCAACACTGATTTTAATGCGCCCTCGCCGACTTCCCCCTTCATTTCCTCCTTGGTTGAAGGACACAACATCTGTTCCAATACTTTCTCGGCTTAAGTGATGTTCAGGAAATGAGATACGGAGTCGTCGTCACTGTACCCAGACACGACAAAGAATGAATCTCCTGTGGAATGGGTGCACTGATTCACACACTGAATCGACTAAATGATTCACTAATTCAAACTATGTCATACTGAATGTGAGATGGGTGAATCTCAGTCATGAGCAAATGATTCTTTGGTCATGAATGAAGGATTCACTGATTCACTTGAGTCACTGATCTGTGAATGTCAGAGAAGTGAATCTCACTCATGACTAAATGATTCATTGATTCAGTCACTGAACAGAGAATAACAGAGGATTGAATCATGGCCCAGAGATTTACTGATTCACTGCTGATCTGCTGAGGGAAAGGAATGAATCTCAATCTTGTCTGAATGGTTCACTGAATCAACTACTGATGTGCAGTAGAGTGAATCTCAGACTCACATGACTTAATGATTCACTGATGCAAAACTGACCTGCTAAATGCATAAGGGAATCATTGACCAAAAGATTAACTTATTGACTCACTACTAAATAACAGAGAAGTGATTATTGTTCAGGACGGAAAGATTCACCGATTCAAACATTATGTTCATTCAATCATACAACCCTCCTTAACAGCTGACCATGTTCTGTTCTTTTGCCAACAGAGCTGCTGTCAAGCCAGCAAGCTCTGCCCCCTCCTGCTGCACATCAGCATAAGCAGCACCTGTCAATCAACCCGCCATTGACCAATCAGAAGGCGGAGTTCCAGAGTGCGTCGGAGTGTGTGCAGCTGCAGGAGAACTGGGTTCTGGGCACCAGCATGGGTCTGCAGAGCAGGTGTGTGTTTTAATTCAAATCTTACAGACTAACACTTCAGCTTGATTAATAATTACACATGAGTTTATAACGAGCTCCTGAACACACACACACACACACACACACACACACACACAATTTTATATTTCAGTGTCAGTCACATGTGTATTCATGTTAATATTTACAGGCAGAATTTATATTTTTTTATCCTATTTGGGTAAAATTAAATTTTTTTTTAATTTACTTTTTAAACTTAAAGTAGAAGAATAATGTTTATATATATATATATATGCTTAGCTAACAGGCAGAGACGCTAATAAAGTAGCAATTTAAAAAGAAAATGTATTTATACAACACAAATTGCATAATTTTCACAAAAATGTTCTTGCTAAAATAGGTCAGGATTATTATAAATGTATTTATTTATTTATTTATTATTATTATTTTTTATTTACATGTGCAGGTCTGAAAGCAGAAATGCGTTTATTCTAAACGAAGCCGATGGCAGTTGTTGGGTTTATTAGTAATTAAGTGTGTGTTGTTTTTACATTTCTGTCTCGCTCTCGCTCTCTGAGACGTTACTTAAGAGTAAAAGAACGCTGATTCAGGATTTTCACTCAGCACACAGCATTAAAGCTCCATTTATTCTGCAGCAGAATTATGAATAAAGAGAATCATTTATTATCACGCCCTGAGACTCAGAGCAGACGGGGCGGGGGGGGGGGGGGGGGGGTGTTGGGGGGAGCTAAAACTAACTTTACCCATCTTTCTTTTCTCGTTTTGCCCCTTCATTCGTTCATTCACTCATTCATTCTAATTTACTTTCTTTTCTAATATAATTTGTCTGGTTGTTGGTTTGCTGCATTGTTTAAATTCTTTATTTCCTTCCTTCCTTCCTTCCTTCCTTCCTTCCTTCCTTTAAAGGGATTGTGTGTAATCACACCTCCACATGAACACAGTCGTTTTTCTTTCTGACCATAAAAATAGCAGCTGGGAGCAAACGATAAAAATTAGCATATGGCTGACCGAATTAGCAACAATGCTCTCTCGCTCTCTCTCTCTCTCTCTTTCTCTCTCTCTCTCTCTCTCTCTCTCTCTCTCGTTTCTCTCTCTCTCTCTCTCTCTCTCTCTCTCTCTCTCTCTCTCTCACTCACGCCCCCCCTCCCCCCAGCATCTGAGAGCTCTTGCTCTTTCCTCTTTCCTCACTTATTCTTCCTTTTCTTCTGGTGGTGTTGGTGCTGTGATGGAGTGATGTTGTGATGGAGTGATGTTGTGATGGAGTGATGTTGTGATGGAGGAGGTGTGATGACGGTGGTGTTGAAACCTCTGGTAAACATCTTAAAATAGCAAGTGGTGTGTGATGTGTCCTGCTGAGACCACAGCTGCTCTCACTCCAATTCTACTGAGAGCATGAGAATCTCTTCAGAAGTGCCTTCTCTCTCATGCCTCCGCTTTACGCTCTCTCTCTCTCTCTCTCTTTCTCTCTCTCTCTCTCTCTCTGTCCATCTTGACTAGGAGAATGTGATAATTTTCACCACAGAGAAATGATTGTACAAAATAAATATCACAAACATCAGCAGGAACTCAGAGAACTCTGGGGTTCTGTGTGTGTGTGTGTGTGTGTGTGTGTGTGTGTGTGTGTGTGTGTGTGTGTGTTTCAACTTGTTTCTTATTGATGCTGTCTGTGTTTTTTAGGCATTTCCTGTTAAAGACTGGCACTGGCTCCGCCTCTCTCTTTGCCACGCCCACTCCAGGCTTTACCATGGCAACAGGGGCAGTGTACTGCCCTCCAGCACGCCCCTTTCTCCGAAACAAGCTGTCCAGGGGCACGTTCCAATTTAAAAAATCACCAAAACACTGCTCCTGGAAGTGCACTGCTCTGAGTGCAGTGGGCGTGGCCACGCTGCTGTCAATCATGCTGTCCTACTGCATAGGTGAGTTTTTCTTTCTCTACTTATATCTGTTCACATCTGGTGTCCCTACACACACACACACACACACACACACACACACACACAGCTGGGTGATTAATATCACTGACACAACAACAGACAACAATGTGACTTTGACCATGAGTTCTGTTCTGTTCAGGTCAAAATGAGTCACTTTAACTGATTCATTTTAAATGACTCTTTTGACTCAGTGACAAAATTTTTGAGATTTTAATACAAATAAAAATGCTTTTATAAAAGTTTCTAGGTGAAGTGTGCTGAATAAAGTGTGCTAAGAGTAGTGTGCTAATTAGTGACTGTGATGTAGGGTTAAACTCACCCTCCCTCGGCTCCGTCCCAAATCACACACATCATCCTCAGTGATGATCAAACTGAGAGGAGGAGTGTGTGAAGATCACTGAGAACTTTAAAGATGTTCACAGTGCACAGACGCACACACACACACACACACGCACACACACACACATCTGAAAATGGGGCATCTGGGGGAGGAAAAGAGAAAAAAAAGCAAGATCGTAGAGAAGAACAAAACACGCTCGGAGCGATCTTCTGTCTCTCTCGCCGTCGTGGTCTTTTTCTCTCCGTGGAATATCAGCTCTGATTTATTTCTCTTTTCTTTTCATCTTCACATCACAGCTGTAAACACACACACACACACACACACACACACACACACACACAGATCTCTGTGCTTTGACTCGACGTGAAATCTAAACTATAAAAGATGAAACGCTGATGCTAAGCTAACCCTCGCTAATCACAGAGATAGGTAACATTTCTTAGCTTCACACTTGTATGTGCGTGTGCATGCGTGTGAGCGCGCGTGTGTGTGTGAGTGTGTGTGTGTGTGTGTGTGGGTGTGTGTGGGTGAGTGTGTGTGTGTGTGTTTACAGCTATGATGTGAAGATGAAGAGAAAAAAAGAAGTGAAACAGATAAAAAAAAAAATAAGGAAAAAATATAGAAAAAATATACAGATGAAATAAATAAACAAATAAATTAATAAATGGAGAAAAAAATATAGAAATTAAAAGGAAAGAAGGTTTACATTGGAATTCCTTTCATGTTAATATTATTATTATTATTATTATTATTATTATTATTATTATTATTATCCTGAGTAATTGCTTAATTAGATTT
>JAUCMX010000009.1:714267-751767 GCA_033459395.1 Hemibagrus guttatus | reverse complement strand
TGTAAATTTAATAACCCTTTCCTTTATTTTTGTATATTTTCCCTAGTATTATTGGACGTATAACTGGCTAATGGTGATTCTGATATGCACAAATAAATAAAAAGAGATGAAAATGTTTTGCTTTGGATTTTGAAAGCGAGTTTAAAAGATAAACGTTTCTTATTGGACGTGAGTGTATGTAATCGTCTCAAGGACACTTTCACCTGCCGACTTTATTATTATGCAGTAAATGAAGTTATTTGAAGTCATTTGCCAGAACAGATTATCTTCCTCATAACATGACACACAGTGGAGTCCAGGCCAAAGCCCAGTGTATCTACAGACTGTCTGTGTACATTAACACAATGTCACACGGCTGATAAATGGAGTAATTAGCCGCGTCTCAGCGCCGTTCTCTAGCAGCTCTATACGTTTCCTCATCTGAATGTTTCCTCTTTTAATCCCTCGCATCCTTTACAGCAGCGTTATGGCACTGAAACTCAGTGTCCGATCTCTAAATCCGATCAAGCAAACCTCGAGCGACCGTCATACACACGATTCTGGATTCTCATTGGCTTATATACCGATGCCTTCGTTCTAATACGTTATCGTTGCTATAGCAACAGCTGATTTAAGAAATCATTTGCAACAGGTTTCAATAAATGGAGACGGAAAAGAATCACTATACAGTGAAGTGTGTGTGTGTGTGTGTGTGTGTGTGTGTGTGTGTGTGTTTCTCAGCTGCCTGCCCTGTACTGTGCAGTGGTAATGGAGATTACAGCAGGGGGCGCTGTCACTGCTACAGCGGCTGGAAGGGGACTGAGTGTGACGTCCCCATGGCTCAGTGTGTGGACACCGAGTGCTCGGGTCACGGCGTGTGTGTGTCTGGAGTGTGTGTCGTGTAACCGTGGATATAAAGGAGACACCTGCGAGGTGGGTGAGTGAATATTTTCATATTTCTGGGATTCAGACACCATCAGTCCAGCGCAAGGTCAGAACATACACACCTGTTTAGCTGTTTCCATGGTTACAGATTTTTCAAAAAACACTGATTAGTTCAGGTTGAGTCATCTAAACTTTTTCAATCATTTTAAATGATCACGCCGAGGTCCAGAGCACTAAAAGGCTTTGATTTCAGTCACGGCTTTAACGTTAAACTCGGACCGACGTGTGGCGACTCCGGTGTGGGACGAAGTTGTTGCTCAGGATGCAGGAGTCTCGGGGGTTTAATAGATCTATAAAGAGTACAACGAAGTCCTGCGGCTGCGAGACACGGCATTCCTCAGTATCGAACAGAAACGAGACGACTTTTATTGAGTCTCAGTCTTCAGCATGAAGGATCACACAGGAAGAGAAAAGAGTGTGTTGAGTCTGTAAATCAGAGGTCAGACCCGATCTCACCGTGTCTCAAGGTGAATTATTCACTCACTCGATAACACACAACTCCGCTCAACCCAACACACACGCCTAAAGAGTTCGTGCTGCGCCCGGTGAAGACGGGGATCGATACCCTCGATCGGATCGAGTGGAGGAGAGAAAGAACAAGGGATAAATTGCAAGCAGGAAATAAAGAGCTAAAGCACAAGAAGAGAAGTAAAAACATGATGAAGAGACTTTACACTTTTCACAGTCAGTAATGCAGCACTTTTTTTTAGAAGCAAAGTGAGAACCCAAGTCTGAAGGAACTGTCTCAGGTTCTCCAACGTTCCAGCTGATTTTCTATTAAAAGAACCTGAACCTCAGAGACTGAGTGAAGTGATGAAGCTTTAAACCCAAACACTTAACACAGATTCACTTCATTTCCTGTTTATTTAACTCTTTCCTGACTTCAGTGTTTGTTTCACGTGAAGAAACGTGTCCAAGACCTTTGTTCAGTTCTGCTATAAGACAGAAAAAAGCTTGTTCAGTTCTTTCATTTTTATTCCTTTTCACTTTGCCAGGTTCTTTAATCTACATTAGGTTGTTGGTTGCTGATGTCTGATGAAGAGGATTTTCTTTAATTAACAGCTGTTAAGATGAACAGACACCTGCAGGCCTCCATAAGAGAAAGGTTAATGAGGTCTTCATCCAGCAGAAGCTCTCTCTCTCCCGGGGCAGTGGATGGAGACGAGCCTGGACACGAAACATTCTACACCTCACATTTACAACCAAATCATTTCTAGAGTCTTCATCAAGCATGACCATGCAGCAGGACGCTGATGATCCTCACTGAGCTGTGATTAAGTTTATTAACTTTAAAATCTGGTCTAGTTGAATATTTTATTCAGTGGAACAGATGTGGATGTTGTGATTTTAGCATCATTGAAGAAACTGCATTATCAGGAAGGAAAATGTTCTCATACACAGTGTTGGGAAAGATCTTTGACTGGAGGAAATCATGAAAGCTTGGAACAGAGGTTCTCCCGGTGGTTCAGATCCACAGCTGTCAAGGAGAAGACACGAACACAAGAACTTTTCTAAAGTCCATCAGAAAACATTCAAATGATTAAAACTGAGTTAAACCTCCCTTTCCTTCTTTCTTTCTTTCTTTCTTTCTTTCTTTCTCTCTCTCTCTCTCTCTCTCTCTCTCTCTCTCTCTCTCTCTCTCTCTCTCTCTCTCTCCATGCAGTGGATTGTTTGGACCCGTCCTGTTCAGATCACGGTTCTTGTCTTCACGGTCGGTGTCACTGTTTCCCTGAATGGACCGGGTCCAGGTGTGAGTCTCAGGTGTCTGTTTGTCCTGAACACTGCTCCAGTGGAGGGGTTTTTGAGAACAAGGCGTGTGAATGCGAACCCAACTGGACCAGACCGAACTGCTCCACCGGTGAGAGTTTATACCTTTTAAATTTGGGCTTTGGATTAATTAAATCCTGGAATTGGAATTAAAACAGGATTTGATGGAGTTGGACATGCTTTTTATTGGAGAAAACTTTGACACTCCGATCACATCTAATCTGTTCAGCTACGTCTAATCCATTTTCAATTCAGAAGGACGATGTCTATTTATTTATTTATTTATTTATTTATTTATTTATTTATTTATTTTAACTAAACGATTCCTTTAAAACTCTGGCTGTGTGCCGTGGGACTCCTGCTGCAAAGCCAGTGGGATCTCTGTCTCTTCATTACCTCCACCTCAATTAAATAAACTTTAATTAATGTACGCGCTGCAGATCGACCCGCCTCCTGCTGAGACCTGGAAGTGCTAAAAGCAGATAAACACCTTGCTGCTAATGAAACATTGATTATGTTGACTAATGTAGAAAAGAGGCCTTTCTTTTAAAAGAATAGATTGAATGATTTTCTCCTGTTTTCTCAGCAGTTTTAATATTCTAGAGATCGGCTCGGAGCTTTCGGGAGCGCGGGATCGAAAGAAAAACTGTCTGTAAGAGCATGTAAAGACTCCTGGAACATTAGGGGTCATTAACTTAATTCTCTTCCGTTCAGCTTGTTGTTCATGTTTGGAAATTGCTCCCATTTGTATTCCTGTTTCAAATCTCCATCTCAGCTGAAAAGCAGGAGGAAAATGAGTCGTTTTTATTCTGCGTCTTTTCTGCTTCCGGAGCTTCTGGAGGGTCGTTCGGAGGTAAAGCGCTGAAAATTTAATGCTAGGTTGAAATAAAGGTGAAAACACACACAGGTAGAAAAATCACAGAGGAATCAGATAATCAAACTTCCTGCTCATTTCTAATGTTATGCACTAAAAAATTCCAGAGACAAGCTGAATTTCACAAATCTGACCCCCTCAGGTTGTAATGTAGGTGTAGAATTGTGTTCTAATAACTAAAACGTAGAATTCATCAGTGTCTTTTAGCCTTTCTTTGGTTTCCGTAGCGATTCTGGCCCAATCACACAGTGGTGTAGGGTCAGGATGCGGTTTTATTAATCAGTTCATTAATGCTAACCGTGTGTTTGTGATGTCAGAGTTGTGCGCTGCAGACTGCGGGCCACACGGTGTGTGTGCCGGCGGTGTGTGTCGCTGTACAGACGGCCGGTCGGGGGTTCGGTGTGAGCAGGAGGAGTGTAAACCACGCTGTGGGGAACATGGTGTGTGTCGTGAAGGTCAGTGTGTATGTCATCAAGGCTGGACAGGAGAACACTGTAACATCGGTGAGTCCCACACACACACACACACACACACACACACACACACACACACACACACACACACACACAGATACATATTGTTATTACATTTTGTCGTTATTTTTATTTCCAAGCGAATCGTGTGCTGAGTTTGGGCGTGTGGGAGGGGCTACAAACAGAGCTGATCACTGATTGGTCAGAAATGATGATCACAGAATCTTCCTGATTAAAGTCGGCTTTTCTAGAGACTGGAATCTTCCAGAGGACAACGTCACAGATTTATCAGAAAATATTACATACAGTGAATTTAATAATAGTTTAAAATGTAAGTTTTAGATTCATTTTTATTTATTTCTACTGATGAAATATAGCATAAAGCTTCACTTCATATCTTCACTGTTCAGGATGTGAATTAAATAATAACTTAAATATACAAACTGATCACACAGGTTCAGCTCCAGAAAAAAAACTAAATGTGTGCAAAAGTATTCAGACAGACTCTTTATACGTTAAGATAAAGTATTGGCACCCCTGGCTTTGTTTGTGTTAAATTTGATTAATCTAAGTGGTGAGCACCTCCAAACCAAAAATATTACTTTTGAGCTTAATCAAAAATATGAATTTCTTTCCATCTTAACAGAAGTAGCTGACTTCTCTTAAGATAAAAAGAAATCAATATTTTTGATTTCATTTCTCACACAGATAAACACTGAGTCAGCGTTAAATAAAAAAACAACAACAGATAATTAAATAATCAGAGCTTTTATTTCTCTTTTTTATTAGCTCACTTCCTGGACGGTAAAATCAAAGGTAAAGTGCTTCCTCTAATCACGTTCTTTTATCTTCATAATACTGTCATTTTTTTTCCTGAATATCTCCAAAAGTAATAAAGTGGAAATGTGTCAGTAATTATTAGATGAATGATATTTTGCTGAATTTTGGGATGAGTCCTGTAAGGCAGCAGTAAGCCACAGCCCAGTGATTGTGATTCATAGCTGTTTCTTTCCTGCACTTCTCCCTTTAAACTCGTCGTTTGTAACCAACACACTGCAAATATCATGAAATGTCATATTTGCTAACGCGAGCGTCTCGGCTCGTTTCTCCCCTCGGAGGAGATCTGTACTGTTTTTTTTTTTTTTTTTTTTTAATTCTTTGCCCTGGATGTTTCCTCACTCGAGCAGACTGGATAGGATATCGAGGTAAACGTCGTGGTGTACGGAGGAGAGCATGTGGCTCTGTTCCTCCTCGTCTGTTTCCCCTGAAGCATGACGTTCATCGTCTTTACACTCGTCTATCAATGTTTAATACAGCGAGTCTAATCACAAAGCGAGCGCACGACCCAGAGCTGCTTTTATTTCATCACTTATTAAACACCGCTTTCCTGCTCCCGTCCTCGTCCTGATTATTCCGTTCGATCCATTATTAAAGGCGACATTCCCACTTTATCTGTGTGAGAAAATCGAACGCTGTGTACTTTTATTATATTTCATTAATATAAATATAATAATGTGTAGCTTCCTCATTAAAGCGCTAACGGCGTGAGACCTTCGCGGTACGACAGTTTCCCAAACACCGTAACATCGCGTGGCAGCAGCAGTAATGACACAATTACATGTCGTCACGTCTGATTAACTTTAATCCTGAGATCAGACGCCGCTCTCGTTCTTGTGTGGACCAATCACCGCTCTGATCCCGCCCCCTGGGCTTGAGTGACAGATGATGTTCAGCAGAAAATGTAAATATTATTACTAATAAAATTATAAAAGAGTGACAGTGATGTAAATGCTGGTAACTGAAGTCATCAGTGTTCATTACATCAAATAAAATAATCGAAATGAATTAATCCTGTCTTTTTGGAATTTTCCATCAGATCACAAGGAAAGTGTTTGTGAAAAATAAAATGTCCCGTTATATCTGAAACGAAGCGAGCAGTACATGGACGAGTTTGTGTCTGATGCTCTTACAGCTTTACTTAAAAGTCGAACAAACAAGTAAACAATAATGAGTTGCTGAAATGGCGGCGCGTCTGGAATGAACTTTATTATTAATGTTTAATAAATGATGAAATAGGAACATTTTTGGTCGTGCACTTGGACTTTCAGGCTTGACTGTATGTGTGCACAATTCACACACACACACACACACACACACACAAAAAAAAAACCCCCCCAGAAGGACACCAGTGTATGAGATGTTCCCTGTCCTGTATGTCACCTTGTCTTATCTCCTGCAGTATTGAACAGTTGCTAAGCTTCTTTAGTTTAGCAATTTCTCTGATAAAGTGACGTCGTGTCTGACAGAAAACCCCTGACTTTTTACTCAGCTGTAAATTCACACCGACACTTTCCTTAAAATAACAAACATTCTTACACTGTCCAGCGTGTGGACATATGATCTGGAAGCATTGTGTTATTTTATCATAGGCAAGTTTCAACCACTGATTTTAAGAAAACATGCATTTAACCATTTAAACCTAGCGTGTTTGAGTTCAGCTCCACCGTGTCCTCGTAGCCGCGCAGATCGTCTGCAGAAGCAGGAAGCTGTAGATATTACTGTATAATGTTAATTTCAAAGAACAAAAAGCAGCCGAGGAAAAGAGAAGAGCGAGTCTTCACAGTGCTAAATGATCTGCGGTGGAAAAGGAGACAGAAAAGCAATCACAAATGGAGCAGGTTCATTAGTCAGGTCTCTGAAGTCGTCTGTTTCTCATATATTGCGTTTATTACGCCGCGGCCCTGAAAGAGAAGCAGCTGTAAATGACCTCTGAGCTTTTTCTGTCCTCGGTGGACGTTAAACTTCTCTTCATGGTGTTTTTTTAGCATCGGTGAGATCTCAGACACGCCAAATTGGCACTTAAACCCAAACCTTCATCACGTTTATCATGGAGAGCGTTCGATTTGACAGCTGCAGAATTAGTTTTAAGTCTTCACTCCTCATCTGACTCTCTCTCTCTCTCTCTCTCTCTCTCTCTCTCTCCCCCCTAACCATCTTCACTCCAGCTGAGTTTACTCTCAGACTAACAGAAGGAACCTTAAGACCAGGCTGAGGAGTCAACCTGGAGAAGGAGGATGAAGTCAGCGTGACTGATCAGAGTTGAGGTTTTGGAGCAGAAGAAGCTGAAAGCTGAAATAAACACTGGGAAGCGTTAGAGATTCCCAGTTCTTAATGGGTTTTGATATGTTTGCAATGCTCTCTAAAAGTGCTTTAATGAGCTGTGTTGTTCCACATTCATCTCATTTGTGCAGCCCACACACAGAAGGAGCTTTTGGGAAGTGGGTTCTGGTGGAATGTAAAATTCGGCAGAAGAATGACGGAACCTGATGGATTTTTTTGCTGATGGATTCAAATATTTTTCCCAGCAGGACAAGAAGCTAGAACATGGAACCAGGAAACATAGCACTTCTGAGTTCTGAGTTCTGATTGGTCAGAAGGTGTTGATTAGTTTCCTGTAACTTTAGCTCAGGTTTATATTACTGAACTCGCTCTGATACGTTATCGTTTCCATAGCAACAGCTCATTCACGGGGACGTGTCCAGCGTACACAGGAACCGCTGTTTATAGAGACAAGAAGAACCGACTGAATTCACACATGTAGCTGGAAATGGATAAAAAAGTGTGATGTTTCATAAAACACTTTTGTTTGTGCTGCTAGAGCATACACACACACACACACACGCACACACACACACTTTTATTGTGTTAATGGAACACAGTCTGAAATCAGCGTCTGTGTGAATTTACAGAGTTTCTGATGTCTGATATTTTGATTGATTTTCTCCACATTCTCCATGTCGTTTATCCCCCCAATGTCCTGAGCGGTGTGGTGTGGTGTGTGTGTGTGTGTGTGTGTGTGTGTGTGTGTGTGTGTTTTTTTTTTTAAATTTCTTAAACGTGTGTTTGAGTTGAATATCTTGACTGTGTGTGTGTGTGTGTGTGTGTGTGTGTGTGTGTGTGTGTGTGTTAAATTTCTTCAGTGTGTTTGCGTGTGTATTTGAGTTGAATTTCTTGACCGTGTGTGTGTGTGTGTGTGTTTGTGTGTGGTGTGTGTGTGTGTGTGTGTGTGTGTGTGTGTGTGTGTGTTGAGTTGAATTTTTTTGACCATATGTGTGTGTGTGTGTGTGTGTGTGTGTGTGTGTGTGTGTGTGTGGGGGTGATACGCACGTGTTGGTTAATCTCTTTAGACAGTTGTCCCGGTCTGTGTAACGGTAACGGTCGGTGTGTTCTGGATCAGAACGGATGGCACTGTCTCTGTCAGCCCGGGTGGAGAGGAACAGGATGTGATGTCGCCATGGAAACTGTTTGCTCTGACGGAAAAGACAACGAAGGAGGTGAGAACTGATTTGATTTCATCTTCTTAATTTGCATATCACATGTGATTGGTTGAAATTCATAGGATTTTATTTGGTGACATCACAGATTGAGCTCATGTGTAGCTCCGCCCCCAGATCAGAATATATTATACATTAGCCCTGAGAATGTGAAAAATGTGAATTTAGCAAAATTGTGGAATTTGTAGAATCACAGCATCAAACCATGACAACAGGAAACATTGACCATATAAGGAAGTGTGTAAGGGGAACAGGAGTATGAAGGGTGTGGACATGACACTGGATAAAATAATAAAATATATTATTTTATTATTATTATTATTATTATAAATATATTATATTAATTGTATAGATGTTTTTTTTTACTTGATTTTCAGAACCACTGATTCTGGTTCTAGTAGTTTCTAGTTCCAGGTCTTGTGATGATGGGTTTGATTCTGCTTCTGTTTCAGATATCACTCTGTTTTTAGCTTTTATTCTGATTCAAGTTCTGGAGTCTCTGGTTTTGGTTCTGAGTCTCTGGTTCTGAGTCTCTGGTTCTGGTTCTGAGTCTCTGGTTTTGGTTCTGAGTCTCTGGTTCTGGTTCTGACTCTCTGGTTTTGGTTCTGAGTCTCTGGTTCTGGTTCCTGTTTAGTGTTCTGTTTTTTAGTTCTAGTTCTTGTTCATGTTCTGTTTGGATTTTTAGTTGAACACTGAGTTCTAGTTCTACTTCAGCTTCCAGTATAAGAGAAAAAAATTAAATGAAAAAGGATGAAAAATGTAAATATGAATTATTAATCTGAATAAATATTATAGTAGTTATTGTTTATTATTCATGTATTTTCCTGCTGTGTGAAACAGACGGTCTGACAGACTGCATGGACCCGGACTGCTGCGTTCACACGTCCTGTCAGGAACAGATGTTCTGCCGTGGAGCACCTGACCCTAAAACTACGACCCCTCAGCGACCTTTAACCCCCACCATGACCTTTTATCAGCGAGTCAGCTTCCTGATAGCGGCGGGAGGAACGCATCGACTTCCTGCAGAAAATCCGTTTAACAGCAGGTCAGAACTGGGTCGTTTCCTGAAACATGGAGTTTAAATCAATTTCACTCGATAGGTTAGATTTATAGATGGAAATAATAAAGTAAAGATTTGTTTGTTTGTGTGTGTGTGTGTGTGTGTGTGTGTGTGTGTGTGTTGTAGTCTGGTGTCTGTAGTTCGTGGTCAGGTGATCACGGAGGACGGGACACCGCTGATTGCAGTGAACGTTTCACTGCTGCACAACACGGAACACGGATACACCATCACACGCCAGGACGGCATGTACGTACACACACACACACACACACACACACACACACACACAACGTACACACACACGGGAATGGGAGTGGTCATTTAGTCAAAGAGAGACATTTGTAGCATCCAGTGTAGTCTATTTATCCAGTTTAGTCTATGTTCTATTTAGTTCTAGTTTTATTTCTGATTCTAATTCAGGTTCTGTTCTGGTTCTGGTACTGGTTCTGTGCTAATTCAGGTTCTGTTCTAGTTCTGGTACTGGTTCTGTGCTAATTCAGGTTCTGTTCTGGTTCTGGTACTGGTTCTGTTCTAATTCAGGTTCCGTTCTGGTTCTGGTACTGGTTCTGTGCTAATTCAGTTCTGTTCTAGTTCTGGTACTGGTTTTGTTCCACATGTTCCCCCCTGGTTTCTGTACGAGTGACTGGTTCTGATGCGTCTGTGTCTGTTACAGGTTTGATCTGTTGGTGAATGGCGGATCGTCTCTGACTCTGAGTTTCACTCGTGCTCCGTTTCCCATCATGCACCGCTCCGTGTGGTTGCCATGGCGAGTGTTTCACGTGATGAACAGATTGGTGATGAGGCTGGAAGAAAAGCACACGCCCACATGTGAGCTCAGTGGCCTTGAAAGACCCGCCCCACAAATCATGACGACACCACTATCAACCTTTTACAGCTCCACCCCTGAGGCCATGCCCATTATACCTGAGACACAGGTGAGTTTTAGCATATCAGAGTTACTCCAGAGAAGCAGGTGATGTGATTTGGGTCTTCAGGAATCTGCCTAATTCGTTGAGACCAGTAGGTTTGGTTCAAGTTTATGTTCTAGTCCTCAGGTTCTTGATTTAGTTCTAGTCCTCACTCCTCAAGTTTTGTCCTTGTTCTAGTTGTTCTGGTAGATCTGATTTAGATCAAATTTTGGTTCTTTTCAAGTTTTATTAATAACTAGTTTGATTTTTGGTTCTGATTCTGTTTTAGTTCTACTTTTAGTTCTTATTGTTTGGATTCTGATTCTAGTTCTCCTCTCATTCATGTTCTGCTTTCTGTTTTATTTCTGGCTGTGGTTCTGGTTCATATTATCTACATCTGTTCTAGTATTCTAGTTTTAGTTCTGCTTCTAGTTTTCTTCTAAACCAGTGTAGTGAACTGGGAGGATGAAGTAAGGAATTGGGAGAAGGGAAAAAGAATTAGGGAAGAGGGAATAGGAGTTCATTTGTAAAGCTCATGCTGTGGTTCTCCAGGTTCTCCACGAGCAGACGGCCGTCCCTGGCAGCGATCTGAACCTGGTGTATCTCAGCTCTCGGGCGTTCTCCTACAAACCCATCCTGAAGGTGATCATGACCCAGGCGGTCGTTCCCTTCGGCCTCGCTAAAGTGCACTTGATGGTGGCCGTGGAGGGAAGAATGTTCCAGAAGGAGTTTCCGGCGTCTCCGAGACTCTCTTTCACTTTCATCTGGGATAAAACCGACGCTTACGGACAAAAAGTCTACGGTCTGACCGAGGCTGTGGGTGAGTCGCTGCGGTGGCTTTATTACAACTCGGTTTATTTCTCTACACGGATTCTGTGATGCAGCTGAAGGTCAGTAACATAGTCCACTAGAGTCACATCACTGACTTTAACTAACTGCTAGTTAAAGCTACCTAACTAGCTGCTAGTTACAGTGTTGTTGTAGCTGCTAAAAATATTTATCACAAAGTGTCTAATGTCTGAAGTTTGCTTCTTTTTCTTGACAGAAGTTTTATAATTTAATCCTGAAGTTCTTGTTGATTAAATTTGTTGACGGTCAAAAATAAATAATCTGATTTGCTCTTCACGGTGCAGTGTTTTTTTTTCTGTGTCTGCACTGTAATGGGTATATCTGCATTGTTAGCTATAATTAGCTGGGGTTGTTGGCTGAAGGTGGGCTGTGCTAGCTCTTTTGTGCGAGTGTAAGCACTCTGATGCCTTTTTCCTGTGCAGCCTGACACCGAGCAGCGGCCAGCTCGTAAATAAAGCTCCAAAGAGCCGTGTTTCAGAGACCACCTGTTAGCACAGCGGCCTGTTTGCATGTGTAATTAGTCTGCTACTGAAGCGTAACGAGCTGCAGAACCGCGGAAGGTCGCAGGACAATGTTTTATCATGTTGCTGCTGCTGCAAAGCGACGGAGAGAAGAACAATCACGACTCTCGCCTCGGGCTGAGTCAGATTAATTAGAACCAGAAACAAAAGAGTTGCAAACCAAACTGCAGCTTGGGAACACAGGAGGCTCTGAATTCACTAATCACACACAGATAACCACCAGAGACGCTACGCTAACACTTTACACTACACTAACACTAACACTTTACACTACACTAACACCTACAGCTTACAGTTATATTATATATACATATATATATATATATACTATATATTACAGTTATCTTATGGAGTACAGTAAGGTTGCTGCATTGACGTGACGTAGTGTAACCTGCTGTAAGGTGACGTGACATGATGAACACACACACTGATCTGTAGTCTTGTGTTAAACTGACACCTTCATCGGTCACTGAGGTTCCCAGCGGTACAGAGTGCAGAGTGAGGAGGTGGTGATGGAGGAGAAACTGGTGTCTGTTTGTGAGGAAATTAATAAAGCTGTTCTTTTCCCAGTCTTTTCTGTGTTTCAGAGTGTTGTGTAGAGAATGTGTTCTGTTTGTTTTGGTTAATTATGTGATAGAAATGAAATGAGGCGTGAAACTGAGTGTGAATAAAACCAATAAATATCGCTTCAGATTCTTAAGAAATGTTTCTCACATCGGATTTAAAAAAGAAAATGAAAATGTTTTTGTTTACTTTTTATTTTGCTTTGTTTTTTTTTCAGTGTCTGTGGGCTTTGAGTACGAGTCGTGCCTGGGCGTGGTTCTCTGGGAGAGGAGAAGGTCCACACTGCAGGGGTTTGAACTGGACGCCTCTAACATGGGCAGCTGGACGCTGGATAAACATCACGTCCTGGATCTTCAGAATGGTGAGACGCTTCTGTATTCGGTCATTCCGTCTTCGTTCTTCTCTCAGCTCTCCTCCTCGGCAGCGTTTGGGACTTCGTTTCTAGCGAGGTCACGTTCTCGCTGCTCAGAGGTCACCTCCGAGCTTCAACCATAAATATTCAGCCAGTCTTAAAATATGACCCTCTTCCTCATTTGCATGCGATCCGTCCGGAGTTAACGACTCAGAGTAATGGACGATTAAAAGTCGAGTGGCGTGTGCTGCAGGATCAGAAGAGCCCTCGCTCAGCTCCAGTCTGATTTGGATGAATGAACTTCGTACTTTCTCGAGTACAAAATGCTGACAGAGAAGTACGGAGATCAGATTTATTCCTGCAGGACCACTGCTGAGGGTTTCACAATATCTTAATTGCAGTCATTTTTCTGGTCGTGCTAGCAGTGAGCCAAAGCAAATGGACTTCGTCTGAGGTTCTTCATCAGTTCTGCTTAATGATGGAAACTTTCCTGAAGTTTAAGGTTCTGTCTCTGACACTCGATCACGTTGTTTTAAAGATTTACGGATGTTAACGTGTGTAGAAGATAAGCGGGTGGAGATAAAACCTGGCAGGTGTTTAGTCAGAGTCAGGTTCTTCTGAGAGCAGCTAGAACCCTGGACACAGTAGGCGGTTCTGAATCAGGGGGCGGGGTTAGTGAAAAGGAAGTAGTACTATTTAGTTTGAAAGTGTGCGTTTAGTTTCGTCTGTATAAAAAGATTCTCAAGTCCTATTTAATAACCCTTTATTATTAGAATGGTGTACAGTGTGTGGTGTACAGTATGGTTCCTCAGAGGTTCTTTGGATGCTTAATGATTCTACATTTTTAAATGGATTCTAAAAAGGGTTCTGTGTAGAACTATCAAGCGTTCTTTGATTAGACAAACAAGAGAACCTCACTGTCCACCAGGTCCTACATCATCTCCGGCTGGCACCTTTTAAAAAGTGTTATGAGAAGACACAGTCTTCACAGTCACAAGTTTGCACAGTCCAGCTCTTCTCACTTTAGGAATGGTTTCTTCCAGAGTGAAAGCTTTCTTCCTTCCATGAACATGTTCTAAATGAATGAATCTTCTACAGGAATCTGAGCATGTGGATGGAGATCCAAGCTTGCTCAGAAATCTTCTGGTTGATGGCTTTCACTTCCTCGTCCTCTTTAAAGACGAGTCTGTGTGAGGAATCAGGGCTTCTACGGTATGTTGCCTCATGTTGATAAAATGACCACATGGAAGATGATGTTTTTGTAAAAGCTCAGAAGGCCACAGTACACTAACTGCCCTGTTCCACATCCACGCAGTAATAAACACCTCTACACTCTTTACTAAAGAATCCTGTGTAATTCAGTTTGTGTGTAAATCAGTGTATTAGCTGTAAGAGCGAGCGTGGGCGAAAAACAGAATTTAAAGTCTGTTATTTATTAAAATGAGGGTGTGAAAGAAGTGCACTGTGCTTAGAGGAAGTAAAGCAGAGATAAAGTATGAGATAAACGCTGATATTGCGCTGTTATCCTTGGCGTTTTATGATTATCTTGCTTTATGTGTCCCATCATGCCGCTTTACAGAGTTATTAACCTTCATGTTCTGTTTATGACTGAACCCCAGTCCCACAGACCCTCAGCAGCTCTTTAGATTTTATAGTGGAACGTTTATTGTAAAAAGCCCCAGTTGGTTTTCTTTGTATGGTGAAAAATAATCTGCACTGTTGGAATAAAGGCACTGCTGTTTCCATGGAAACGATCATATTTTTATTTCTAACCCCTAAATTTGCTTCGGGATCTGAAGAAAACCCGACCCTCTTAACTTCCAGTGATTAGAAATTCTTCAGTAAGGCGCGGTGGATCTTCATGGCTTTGCTAACCAATCAGTGACATGTGATGTCATCAGTGCACACCTATGACTCCACCCCCTTGTGTCTGGAAAAACAGACCTAGTATTTTACAAGTTCCCTCAATAACCTGGGCTTATTCCTGAGAACATCTAAAACCGTGCTCTGTTACCATGGCAACGTATGCTATTTGACAAAACAAGCTTAAAAAAGTCTATAAAAAATCTATAAAAAATAATATGTATGAATAATAAAGCAATAATGATTAAATAAACATCCTGATAAAGGCAGAACTCTTAAAATATCTCCTTTACAAACGCCGGAACATTTTAATGAAGACTTTCACTAATAAACTTCATGTGATGTTTTTATTCTGTACATTCTGTATCTTCTTTCTCATTGTGTTTTAAACTCGTACTCAGGAGATTTATAATCAGCTGCACCTCAGACGTGAAGAGGTTATAATCACACAGGTTATAACTGATAAAGAAATAAATCTAATAGCAAACCCGGTGATTTACGCAGCAGCTGCACTCCTAATCTCTTTAACTCCTGATTTAGTGATTTACAGAAACGACACGTTCCTCAGTGCTGCTGTGCGAATGCGTTAGTCTGAGTTTTATAAATTACAAGTAAGCTTTAACATATGAACACATCACCTTTAACTCCCTGCCTCGCTCTTCATCAGAGGAATAAAGGACGGAATAAAAAAGGCGAGGCGTCGAGTCTCACCAGTGTAATTAATTTGCAGAAAGCAGCGCGCGGGTTTGACAATCCCATTTGTCTCGCAGCCGATGATGTAAAGACACTCAGCCGACTGAGCGCAGGGTGGATTAGACGTCTGATCACCTCACTACAGCTTTCTCTCTCTCACTGTGTGTGTGTGTGTGTGTGTGTGTGTGTGTGAGACATAAGGCTTACATTTATCTACCTGCACCTTCATGACCTACTTTACAGAAACAGACCTTCAGTCCTGATAAACACCTCCAGAGCTTTATTAGCAGGTCTGTGGGGATTAAAACAAAGAGGAATAAAATACATTTTGCAAATGAGGTTAATTCCTGTAATAGAAATAAAAACAGAAATACCTGGAGGCCTGTATTTATGCACAGTTGTCCAAGTGAATGTTGTGTTTGGAAGGAAGGAAGGAAGGAAGGAAGGAAGGAAGGAAATATAAATGTCCAGAATATCTAAGAAAACATTTATTGAGGCAATGTAAAATGTTTACCTTAAGCCTTTTCTCATCGTGAGTCATGTGACTGAGTTTCTGCTAAATGCTGAAATAATAATGATATCAGAGCACTCACTGTAAGAGCATCAATATCCAGCGAGAAGCAGAGCGCTTACCTCAGAACCCAGGAGATGAAGATGGAGACATTAGAAGGTCCATTAGAGGCCCTGTGTTGTTTCTTTCTTTTCTATTATTTATATTTTAGACAGAAAGAAGCTTAATTTCTTTTAAATTCAGATAGAAATAAGGTTATGATAATAAATAAATCTGTAATAAGATCATTAATGTGATTAATGCTGCACAAGATCAGTTTAGAAACAGGAATAAGGTTCTCATAGATAAAGTGAGCAACATGCTAACGCTACACTGCACTCAGGGACGAGGGCATGCTTGGAGAAGCTCTAGAGCAGACGACTGGAACATGTTCCTCTTCTGCCTCTTTAATGAAGCTTCAGATCCTTCAGAAAGCAGCGGCTCGAGGACGATTTGCTCTGAGCTGCTCATTACTCCAAAGTCTTCTGAGTGATCTGTTAAGTTCCATATTAACTACAGAGTCCTGCTCCTGACACTTCCAGCACTTCCTGGCTCTTTATCTCTGGTGTATCCTGCTGATCTCCTGAAGTAGCACAGCTCGTCTCAGACATTTCACTCACCTGAGCATCACTCGCAGGTCCGTCGCTGGACATTTTCTCGTTTCAGAACTCTGGAGTGGTGTTGAGGAGATCAGGAACGCTTTTTAGAATCCAGACTGCAAAAGTTCTTGTTTAATCTGGGCTAGTCAGAATACGAAAATAGTCGGTCAGTCAGCATTTGCTAGCGTAGCACCTAGCTACCAACAATGCTCACATTTTTGCCATGATCTTCTGAATGTTACTGATAAAGTTTGACATTCAGTAATCAGAATCAAATCTGACCAAATCTATATGACCAGTTTATGCTAATAATGCTAAATAGTCCCTGAATGCTAGCATTAGATCCACCTGAGAGCTGGCTGTTAGATTTCTGTAACAGATTATCCCACGATGAGAGACGTCTGTATTATAAACATCAGAGGAGATTGATTATGGTTTAGCATTCCAATTCTCAGCGCCCAAGTGGATTATTGATCAGATCTTCAGCACGTCAAACCCACCACGTGTGCTCATTATGTGCAGAGTAAAATCCATTCCCTCTTCGATTTCTGTCCGGCTCGTTGGGCCGACGTGTTTTTGGAAATATCCGAGCGTGCTTGACGGATTAGATGTGCATCTTGTTGGCTTGACATTTTATTCATGTGTTTTGTTTGTTGGACTGTTGCTCGGTCATGCAAGGTCTGAAGCTGAATAATCCATGATCATAAGCATTACATTATGAAGGGAGGTTTCTGTGATAAAGGCTCACACAGTACACTCTGCTACACAGCCGAGCTGTCAGGGTTTTTCCCCTTTTTTTAAGGCTTGTTGTTTTCTGTATAATTAGTTGATAAGAAAGATCCACAGTGGAAATGTACACTAACATCTTCATTTCATCTCCATCTTCACCTCACAAGCAAGGAAGTTAAAGGAAGTCGGAGCAGGAGTTGTCTCCACCACGTCGTCTTTGTGTCAAGGTCAGAAGAGTTAAATGCGGCTGTGCAGACCGATTCATCTTCGTTAAGTGAGGATTTGTCGGACGTGTTGGATTTAGAATGAGGAAAGAGGCTGATATCGGCTCGGACGTCCCCTCTGACCGTGTCCGTCACTCAATACATCACCAGCGCTTCTTAATCGTACTGAATGATTGCAGTGCCGCAGCTTCCTTTGTGGCCGAACAGAAGGTTCAACACGTCGTGATTGTACAGACGTTCCTGGGTCAACATGGGTGGAGCCTAGGTTTCATTTTTGATTAAATCTGTTAAATAAAATTCCTGGGTAGTTACTTCACATAAAGAGCTATCTTTACAGTTTAAACCTTGCTACTGCCAGGGTTTCTGTATGAAGAACATCAAAATTACCTTGAATTTAATGATTTATTTCTTTTCTCTATTGTTCTAATTATCAGTATAAACTTTGCCCCTTATCACTCAGCAAGATAACCATTATAACCATTATAACCATTATAACCAACACCCATACTTGTTTTTTTTGTTTGTTTTTTAAAGACGTTTTCTGAAACTGATTTTTCAGAGACTGAGACTGATTTCTGAAACAGTTTGTCAATAACTGATAAAATATAAATAGTCCTTGGTTGTGGAATCAGCTGTTTGTACTGCACTCAGGAAAGCAGACTAACCTGAATCTGATCTCGGTTTATCGGGTGGATTGTGTTTGAACAGGAAATAAATAAAATCCTGAAACCTCAGGATTGTTAGACTTTAAACCGGCTACAGCCTGTGGAACAGGAAGAGGTCTGATTACCAGACAAGAGCAGGTGCAGGAATGCTAACATGTTGCACACTGTACATTATTGATGGTCCATGGCCTTCTTCTTTGAAGCCAAAGACTTTGCTTGAGCCTTTGTTGTGTAAGTGCCGAGATTTTAAATAAATAATGATGGAATCGATGAAGGGGCGGAAGGATAGATTATAGAGATCGCTGTGACTGATTAATGGTTAGAATCGTTAAGATCTTACCTGAAAACAGGCAAACCCTGTACGATAAATCTTTACAAATCATTACAAAGCATCATTAGATGAGTTTTCAGCTTGAAGACACAATAAGGATGTTTTTTAATCCTCTTCACATGTGGACTGGACCATGAAGAATTAAAATGAACTCATAGCTAAGGACCCGATTGTAGCTAAAGGGTAATAGTGTTTATGGTGAAGGGATTTAGCTCTTCAGCTAGCTGGTGCAGGTTCCAGTCTAAAGACTTTAGTTTGCTTTCAAAACTTTAAAGGTTCTGAAGTAAAGGGTTTTCAAGTAGGACTTGATTAGAAAGCTAACAAGCCAAATAACCCTTTTCTTCTAAGAGTGAGCATGTGATGGGTAATGTGAACCTCAGCATTCCTCTGAAACACATTACAAATACAGAAAGGATCTAAATGCACCTCAGACTCCTGTAAGATTCTTCTGTTGATACTTTGATGTCCATTAGCATATCTCAATCCCGGAAGGCATGTTACTCGTTCAGATTTTGAAGCATGGACTCTAATGTGTCTCATGAATTTTAAATCAATGGAATAAAGGAGAATGAATTCCTGAGCACTTCACTGTAATGTCATTGATCTGCTTAATAGACCCAAGTGTTGGTCAATACCAGTGTGAGGGTGCTGCTGCTGCTGCTGCTGCTGCTGAGTCTCAGCTCCTGAACACCAAACTCTTCTGATGTGTCTTGTGGCTCAGGGATCCTGTATAAAGGAAATGGTGAGAACGTGTTCTTGTCCCAGCTGCCCCCGGTTATCAGCACCGTCATGGGTAATGGACGCCGGAGGAGCATCTCCTGCCCCAGCTGTAATGCCCCAGCTGGGGGGAATAAGCTGCTCGCACCTGTAGCGCTGGCATGGGGCAAAGACGGAAGTCTGTATGTGGGAGACTTCAACTACATCAGACGCATCGATCCAACAGGAAACGTTACCAGCATCATGGAGCTCAGGTGAGTAATGGAGGGATGAGTAGAAAAGAATACAGGGACAAATGCATGCAGGGATGGATAGATGGATGGATGGATGGATGGATGGGTGCGTGCGTGGATGGATGGATGAGTGGATGAGTGGATGGATGGATGGATGGATGGATGGATGGATGGATGGATGGAAGGCCTGTCAAATGGCTTGATGGATAGATCAAATAAATTACTATCTGGATCAGTGGACAAATGGATCTCAAAACCATGAATGGCTGGCTGGCTAGCTGGCTGGCTGGATGGATGGATGGATTGATAGCAAGATAGATAGATGGATATATGGATCGAGGGATGAAGTGAACAGAGTAATGGATTGATGGATGGATGAATGAAAGTGTAAATGCATAAGAGCCTGGATGAATGAATGATATTTTGCTGAATGAATATTTTGACAGTTGCAGGAATGGGTGGATGGATGGGTGGGTGGATGGGTGGATGGGTGGGTGGATGGGTGGGTGTCTGGGTGGGTGTGTGTCTGGGTGGGTGGGTGTGTGGGGTGTGGGGGGTGTGGGGGGTGTGGGGTGTGGGGGGTGTGGGGTGTGGTTGGATGGATGGGTGGATGGATGGGTGGATGGATGGGTGGGTGGATGGATGGATTAGTGGATAAATGGAAGGATAAACAGTCTTGTGAACCTGTGAATTGATGGAGAGGTAGATGAATGGACAGATGTATAGTTGAATGCCTCTCTGGGGAGAGATTCCTGATAAATGCTGTGAGGTTATTCTCTTTCTCAGTTCTTCTCTTTTCTTCAAACAGAGTGGAGTTCTGAGAGATGGAGTTCTGAGAGCTGGACTTCTCAGAGATGTTCATTAGCACTGCTAGGTTTTAAAAGCCGTCCTGTATTATTTATATTCTGCATCTTTTTTTAAATAACACATTTCTGTTTGATTGGAAGCTCCATCATTAAGTCATCATTGAGCAGCTGCTTTTTCTGTATTTTTCTGTATTTTTCTATCTACATCCCTTTCTTTCCTGTTGTCATTCCGTCTTGTATATGTATATCATGACTGTATTGAAGGTGAAAGCTCGGGCTCCCCAATTCTCTCGAGACTTAAATCGAAATGAAATGATTAGTTTCCTCTCTCTGTGTGAAATACTTCAAAGCGAACGGTCTGATTTCCACTAAGGCAGCGATACGCTGGAGGTGTGAGCTTCAGGGACGAGCTGAAGAATGATGTAAAGTGTGGAGAGGAGCAGTGGACGTGGATTGATTTTATGATGGAGCGAGTGCACTGCAGAGTGGACGGCACTTTTTTGATTGATGTTTATTATGACTGATATAAAGGATCTTTGTCATGTTAGGACACATCTTCTCTGTCAGCGTTAATATTTATTTACATGTGGTCTGTTTGTTTGTTTACTTCTTCTTCTTCATTGCTGCTCAAAGGAATAAAGATTTCAGACACAGGTGAGTGACTCCCCATCGACTCGGTAACTGATAGCTCGGAAGTGTGGGTTTTAATGCGATAGATGATGATGTAACTGATCCGACAGAAATAAAGTTCTTTGATGAATTCTCAGGGCTGATTTTCTGAAACACGAAGAAAACGTCTGCATCTTTACAACTAGCTCAGGAACAGATTTATTTCCGTCAGTGAAACAACTTCACTGTTAATTTTGATCTGATTTTAGACTGAAAAGACACCGCTCTTTAACTACACACAGGTTTTTACTGGTTTATTCGTGTCACACTGTTATGGCACTGTGATGAAGCAGAGTCGCTGTGACCACCGTGATGTTGATTATTTTCCTCTAACATCACAACCCCAAGTGTGTTATTCCTCTCACACCACAGCAACTCTTCAATGATTTATTTATTCATTTATTTTTATTACAGAGCAACATGTCATACTATTTATCTGTTTATAATTACTTTTAATGTTCTAATCTAGCAGCTATAAACAGTCGTTCCCTCCGCGGCTTCTCTCTCTTCAGGTGAATAGGGAAAACTCTAACACAGCGTAAAGTGTACCAAGAACTCGAAGGCTTTTGCTCGGTGGTGTGGATTAGTGAATAATGAAGTAATCTTGCTTGAGAAATCTGTTCTGTCTACATTGTTTGCTTTTGATTTCTGATGAAATAGAAATAGTTGGTTATTAGTTAACTGACTGTGTAAACTTCACAGATTTATTTATATGTTACTCGCTCATATCCTGAGGTATAAAGACCATTAGGATGTCATGGAAAGTTCACACATCATCAGGACTTGAAATTCATCCCATTGGCAGTAAAAGCCATAACTTCAGACAGATCAAACAGACACAGGTTCCTGTCGAAGGATTTGTGGAGAAAGTCAGGAAGCAGTCCCAGCTCAGGGGAAAGATCACTCACACGTCAGATATCACAAGCATTTAGACAGAATAAAGCAGGTTCATGTCACGTGACTCACGCTGCTGCGTAAAGGTTCTGCTGGAGTACAGAGTGTTCTCCTGGAACTTCAATTCTACAAATCTGCCGTCTCAGCATTGTCTCAGGCGGTACAGCGCAGAGTGACGTAACACTGCAGACGTGATTAAATAAGACATTACAGAGCAGAAATTAACGAGCTAATCAGCAGCCGTGAGAAACTTGCACACTCATAACACCCGCAGTGACCGCGTGCAGCTTCCTGTTTACATAAACATTCTGCATCCCCATACAGAGAAATGTTTTCAGAAATGAAACACTGCTGTCATGTAGACAGGAAGCTGATACGCAGTAATGATATAAATATTCAGTACCGGTGTGCGCGGAGTCCGAGTCGTTCATGTGACTCCGGTCGTAAACGCTTCAAGGTTATGGATTAATCTGCTGCAGGCCTCACGGAAATTTCTAATCTAAACAGCTTTTAATAACAAAGCCTGTAATCTTTATCCATTTCCTGGGTAGAAAGTCACCGATGCACACCGTGTCCTGTTTCCCCGGTCTGTCTTTCACTGGATGCTAATGGTGTCCACATTAACTGACTCGGGGAAGAGCAGATAGATTTAATGAATGCAAATCAGCGCAGCCTGATGAAATGCCTTCAGCTGTTGACAGTCATTAAGATCTGCGCATCACGGCTATTTTTCCCCTCCTCTCGCATGGGAGTCGTAACGATTGAAATGATTTGGCACACTTCAAGGCATCATCACTGCCTCCTCAAATATTTTCCAGTCACGTCTGATTTATTCCCTCTTTCCTCACACTCTCCTTCTCTTGTCAGCACTGCACTTTGTTTTGAAAGCTGCAGGAAAAGAGACACAGATGGTGAATCAGTGAACTTCTCGAGAAACATTAATATTTCAAACACTGCGTTATTCCTTCTGTCATCTCCAACCAATCTCTCCTTTCTGCACATACACACCTCCAACCAATCAACACATCAGTCACTTCCTCCATCTTCTCCCCAGTAATAACCCGGCTCACCGCTACTACCTGAGCTCGGACCCTGTGACGGGGCAGCTGTACGTATCGGACACCAACTCCAGGAGGATTTACAGGCCCCGAGCGCTGAGCGGCGAAGTGGAACCTCAGGTAAACGTCGAAGTCGTAGCAGGGACTGGGGATCACTGTCTGCCTTTCGATGAGAATCAGTGTGGAGATGGAGGACCAGCTTCTGAGGCCCTGCTCACAGGACCTAAAGGTACTAACAAGACCAAAAGCACTAATCGAATCTCACAGGTTACTCACACTTTAACCACACCTCCAAGGAGATGCTAGAAACCAGACTTTTCCAATCTTACACTGACCAACCACACTGACCAGACATCATGCACATGGTCCATAAGACCAGATGTTCTGCACCTCAACTTTCTGCCACCTGCCAGATCAGATCAGTTTCAGTGTAAATCAGTTCTGAGAGGAACCAAAGGTATCAGATTGAACAGATCTTATATTCCCCAAAAACCCTGAAAGTCTCCAAAGATATACACACAGCCGATCTACTGAACTGACTTCTCACAGAAACCAAGTGTAGAGCTGAAAACATTCTGATCAGGTCTTCTGAGTTTTCATTAAGAGAAGCATCTTCACTGAATGAAAAACAAAATGCTCTAAAAGCAACTGATCAACCCGAATATTGAAACCTGATGTAGCAGAGCTGATAAACCTGCGACAAAAAGACTCTCCAGAGTTCAGTGACCCCGAGATTTCTAAACATAAAGCATCACAGCTTCTGTAACAGACGTTCTGCTGAGGTTTAATCAGTTCAACACCTTCGTGTGGATTATTTCACTGTAAGCAGATCATCAGACCTGAGGCTAGACGCACAGGAAGATTGTTTCTCAAAAAAAGAAGAATTTCTACGAAATTTCACAGATTTGCTCTCTCTGGTCTAATGAAACACCTGTTTTTGTGACAAAAACAGAACATTTCTAGACAAACAGATAAAGAAGTATTCAGTCGTTTCTCAAAACAGAGTCTGATCTGATCGAGAATCACTGCTACAAAACAAAACACAGCCAATCATCTGACAATCACAACAAATCCTCTTATTCAGATCAGTTATATTTCATTACAATCCCCAGAACTGCTCATCTTACAGAAACCTCACAGAGGTCCACGTGCTCTCTAAAGTTCTCGTCACAACAGTCAGATTTTAATTAGACGGCCTGGAGAATGTGTAACTGCTCAGAGTTCATTCACAGCTCAGAAATCTCCACCACGTCTCGTTTCAGAATCTGAAGGATGTAAAACAGCCCGTCTTCCTCACCTCAAGAGCAGATGATGGATTTAATTAATGCAGATAAGCTCAGCCTGATGAAATGTCACCAGCTGTTAACAGATTGCATCGTAGATTGGTGATTATATTCCTGAGAACCCTGGAGAACCCTTTCAGATTCTCACAGGATCCTGAAGCACTAATTAAACTTTGCAGGATCCAGACCTCCACCAGACCTCACTCAGATCACTCCACCTCCTAAAGTCTGCAGTCCAAAGCCTCAGCAGATACAGAGCCAGTGCTCCACACAGCCAGAGGATCCAGAGGAACGCTGGCTTTTCACTGTGGGCTTTAACACAGATTTATGGTGTTTGGACTCAGATCAGATTTGTTTATCTTGTCTGTTCACACAAACATATCCGATATCAGTGTTTACCATCAGATTATTTTTCATAATTTGCCACAATTTTTTATTGAATTTCACGTGTAAATCTTCAAATCAACATAAAACTCACATCTGAGCAAATTATGCAAAAATGAGGTAACACACAACAAACAAACCTGGTTCTAGCCCTTAGTCTAGCTCTGGTTATTTTTAGAATTTAAATTTAATGAACACGCAGGAACAACAACTGTTAAAATGCTCAATATAAACAGAGCTAGATAACAAACAAACAAATCAACAAATAAATAAACATGTCTATGAAATATGCATTTAATTGCCTAACAATAATTGTTGGTGCTTCAGGTAATAAAATGTGAACAATAAAAAAAAATATCAGTGTTTAGACACAAACTCTGACTTTCTAACATTCTGGTAATTTACTGAAATCTTATAAACTTTAGCTAATTAATCTTCATTCATTATGTTCATCAATTTCACCGTGGAATATTTAATTAATTGGAAAAATAATTTCTGTATACCGTTTACATGAAGTAAACATAAACTCTGGTGTATTAGAGAATGTTAATCCAGATAAATTCACATTTAACAAGCAACAGTGACGTCCTTTTGGTTTAAATTCTGAGATCTACAGGAATTAAAAACAGAAAAGCTGAAAGTGCCGGAGAGTGGGAGTGCTGATCCGCTACGTCCTCTTCTGCCTCTTCAGTAATTCTGCAGTCGGATATAAATAACAACTGCAGTGACCCAAATAACACGATGTGTCTCACATCTCATTCAGCGTCGCTGCTCTCCACTTCACCAAGAGAGAAGAACAACACCGCTGAGAGTCTGATGCTTTCTTTCCCTCTCACAGGGATCGCCGTGGACAAAAACGGTCTGATCTACTTTGTGGATGGAACGGTAATTCGCAGAGTGGACCAGAGCGGAGTCATTACCACCGTCCTGGGGTCAAACGACCTGGCATCAGCTCGACCTCTCAGCTGTGACGCCGTTATGGGCATCCAGCAGGTAGGAACAGAAAATAACATGAAAGATGAAAGTCCTGCAGCAGAGTGGCAGATCAAACACTTCAGAAATGTAGGAATGGTTTTAATGGTAATGTAATGTGTGTGTGTGTGTGTGTGTGTTTATATGTGTGTGAGTTCAGATGTGGACACTGGAAGAGTTTACTTTCACACTTCACTACAGTTGTGTGTGTAGTAGAATAAAGTGTGTATGTAAAGAAAGTGTGTGTGGAAACTTTTCTGGTGTCTGCGTCAGAACCAAAACAAATGACCGGCAGCTTTTCTTGTTCAAGCGTCTGTCAGTGACCGTAAAAAACCCTGTACGCCAAACACTGAGGTGCTTTATTCGTTCCTTAGGTGAGGGTGGACAGTTAGGAAGCCTGGAAATAAACAGCATTAGAGCTGAGCGCTGATGTTGAAGCCCGAGTTTCTTTTTCGTCACAGGTTTCTTTGGAGTGGCCGACAGATCTGGCCGTCAGTCCGGTGGATAATTCTCTGCTGGTGCTGGACGGCAGTGTGGTTCTGCGGATTACAGAAGAGGGGCAAGTCAGCGTGGCAGCAGGTCGACCTCTTCACTGTCCGCTGCCCATCGCTGAACCTTCAGTAACCGAGACCCAGCGTGCCACACACACACACCTGGAGTCTCCGAGTGCCATTGCTGTGTCCTTCACCGGAGTTTTACACATCGCAGAATCGGACGAGCGGAAGATGAGCCGCATTCGCAGTGTGTCACCGAATGGCGAGATCACTCACTTAGCCGGATCACCGTCCGACTGTGACTGCAAAACAGACGTTAACTGCGACTGCTACCTCACCGGAGACGGCTTTGCTAAAGACGCGCGACTGAATTCGCCTTCCTCGCTCATTGCCACTCCGGATGGAACGTTATACATTGCTGATCTGGGAAATATCCGAATCCGAGCTATCGGGACCAACAAACCGCAGCTGAACGCACACGGACTTTATGAAGTGGCCTCCACTGCAGAACAGGAACTGTACATGTTCGACTCCAATGGAACGCACCAGCACACTGCTAATCTTGTGACCGGAGATTTTAAATACAACTTTAGCTACAGCAATGATGGAGATCTGACCTCCGTGACCGATTGCCATGGAAACACACTCCGCATCCGGAGAGATGCGAACCGTCAGCCGGTCCGAATCGTAGCGCCCGATAATCAGGTGGTCTGGTTGAACATCGGTTCCAACGGGGTGCTGAAAAGCCTGGGAACACAGGGGCGGGATCTCGTGATGCTCACTTACCATGGCAACAGTGGTCTCCTAGCAACCAAGATCACCTCCAATGGATGGACCACCTTTTATGAGTGAGTTTGGAAAGTTATTTCTACTCTTTACACTAAGGGTCACTATGATATGACTGTATCATCATCAAGATTCCTTACAGAAACTCTTTCCATTCCATTCCATCTGCCGTATTTAAAGAGGAAGTTAATAAATTAAGCACTTTATTCATTAAGTTGACTAATTTGAAATAGAAGTTGCTTTTGGCTGCTCCCTGTTCGGGGTCACCACAGCGTACCAATTGGTCCGCACAACAACTTGGCACAGGTTTTACACCGGATGCCCTTCCTGCCACAACCCTCCCATTTTTCCGGGCTTGGGACCGGCACTGCAACCAGTGGCTGGGGTTGAGGCATTGGCTGGGAATCGAACCCGGGCCTTCCGCATGATAGGCGAGCAACCTACCACTGAGCCACCAATGCCTCAAGTTGACTAATTTGAAATAACAATAAAAAAAAAAAAGATGAAATGCTATCTTGAAATAATGAGCTATTGAATGAAAATTAGTCAATTTATGGAATAGGTGTAAATGTGTGTTTTGGTGTAAAGGTGTTTTTGGTTGTTAACTTTCTCTCATAGTTATGACAGTGAAGGAAAGCTGACCAACGTGACATTTCCCAGCGGCGTGGTGGTCAGTCTGCTGGGTGACGCCGGCGTCGTGTCCACTGTGGAGATGGAGAACTCTGAGAGAGAAGAAGAAGCGGGGATCACGGCGAACAGATCGGCCATTCAGACTGTCCTCACGCTCCAGCAGGGTGAGTCATAGATGTCACGTTCTCTCACGTGCACAATCTTAAAGACACTCCCCCTGACCATGCTTATCCATATAGAGGCGTGTCTTGTGAAACTCCCCCTCAGAGCTGCTCTCGTTTAGTATACAGAGTAAATGACAAGCCCACATTTCCATAAATGGCCTCAGACACGCCCTCTGTGGTCTTACTTTAATTCCCTGGTTCCATTCAACGTAAAATACCCTGAACATCTCGTATCAGATTTCTGTGACCTGATCTGATTCTCCTGTCAGAAATCTCTGTAAATATTGAGTCCGAGTTGTTTTTGTGTTACAGATCAGCTGAAGACGAGCTACGTGGTGGGTTATGACAGCTCTCTGTGGGTTTTATATGCAAACGGACTGAGCGCTCATTTCCAAACTGAACCTCACATCCTGTGCGGCGCCTCGTCTCCTACGGTGGCTCGCAGGAACATCACGCTTCCTGATGACTCCGGGCAAAACCTGGTGGAGTGGCGCTTCAGGAAAGAGCAGACTCGCTCCAAAGTCACGGTGTTCGGTCGCAAACTACGAGTGAGTTTCATGGTTCAGTTCTTATCCTGCTGATGAGCTCTGGATTCTGATTGGTCAGAAGATGTTCAGAACTGCTTATTTATTGTATTTTGCAAAGAACATCCGGTTCGACTTCAGATATCACTTTTATTTTATTTTAAAAATATTTCAAAAAATGTTTATTACGAAGTGTCCCTGAACGTTCCCTGTATTGGATAATGCAGGTCATGGAGGACTGAGGATTCCATCATCCAAGATCTCCCTCTTTTCAGAGTTTCTTGTCACAGCTCTCTCACACAGCCAGCTTGATTTTGTAAAACAGCTTTGAGACAAAAAAAAGTTCAACTAAAAAAGTTTAGTTCTAGAAATCCTCAGCTGCAAAACAACGAAGAAAAGAACGACAATTAAATAAAGAAAAAATGATACAATTTTGTTCTTTTAAAGACTTAAATGTGTGTAATTAAAGGCATATTACCTGCTCGCTCTGAGATCTAACGAGACTCTAACCGATGCTTTATTAAAGACAGATGCGTCTGCTGAGTAAATAATTAACGCTGCAGCATGTTGTGTGCTATAAGTACGATTAGCTCTAGACTGCTCCCTGTAAAATACTTCAGAGCTTCTCTCAGTCCACTTACCTTCCAATTATACAGCATTTAAATTCAGCCTCTGGTCATTTAGGGACTTCAGAAAGTTTGTTAGTGTCTGAAATGCATTAAAAGCTCTTCTTAAATTTCTCGTCACTGAAGGAGGACGTTCTCGAATGTTTGTGTTCCTCTGCTCTTCCAGGTGAACGGGAGGAACATCCTGTCTGTGGATTACGACCGCACGCTGAGGACCGAGCGCATTTACGACGATCACCGCAAATTCCTGCTGAAAATCAGTTATGATGTGACTGGACATCCTGCTGTGTGGATGCCGAGCAGCAAGTTACTGCTGGTAAACGTGACCCGGAGGAGCAACGGGCAGCTGAGCGCCATCCAGTGGGGGCCAGTGGTAGAGCGAATGGAGCACGATGAACAAGGACGCATTCGCACGCGAGTGTTTCCTGATGGGAAAATGTGGAGCTACACACACCTGGAGAAGGTGACACTCATCTTTCAATACACCTCCTTTATTCACTAAACCACTGCCAGTGTTGAAAATGTCATGTTTAAATGTTTTTGATTTTAAATGGATTTGTTTATATATTTTTATGTGTTCTCTGTGTTCTCCCAGTCCATGGTGCTGATTCTGGCCAGTCAGCGGCAATTCACCTTCGAGTACGACTCCGACGGCGAGCTTTGTGCCATTGTCATGCCCAGCGTCGCTCGCTACACCATGGAAACGATCCGCTCTTTCACCTACTACCGTAATCTGTATCATCCTCCAGAAAGCAACGCATCTGTAGCCGTGGATTACAGCGAAGATGGACGGCTTCTCCGATTGCTCCGGACGGGAACAGGACGCCGGGTGATTTATCGCTATCGATGGAACGACAAGCTAGCCGAAGTCGTGTACGACAGCACGCGTGTCAGTTTCACGTACGACGAAACCCTCAGCGTGTTAAAGACGGTGAACCTGCAAAGCGAAGGCTTCATTTGCACCATCAGATACAGACAGTTGGGCCCCCTGGTGGACAGACAGATCTATCGCTTCAGTGAAGACGGGATGGTGAGTGCTAGGTTTGATTACGCGTACGATGGGAATCTCCGCGTGAGCAGCATTCAGGGCGTGATCAACGAGACACCGCTGCCCATTGACCTCTATCAGTATGATGACATTTCTGGTAAAGTAGAGCAGTTCGGGAAATTTGGTGTGCTCTACTACGACATCAATCAGATCATCTCCACCTCCGTCATGACTTACACTAAACATTTCGACGGTCACGGGCGAATCCGGGAGATACAGTACGAGCTGTTCCGGACACTGCTCTTCTGGATCGCGGTTCAGTATGACGAAGCAGGTCGAGTCACGTCAAGAGAGATGAAAATCGGACCTTTCGCCAACGCCACAAAATACAGCTATGAGTACGATGTGGACGGCCAGCTGCAGACCGTCTACCTGAACAAAAAACCAACATGGCGCTATAGCTACGATTTAAATGGAAACATACACCTGCTTAGCCCGGCAATTGGCACACGGATCCTCCCGCTACGCTACGACCTTCGAGATCGCATCACTCGTCACGGAGACCTTCAGTACGAGCAGGACGAGGACGGATTTCTGCACCAGAGAGGAGCCGAAGTCTACCACTACAACTCCAACGGACGGCTAGAGCGCGTTTATAGCAAATCCGCTGGCTGGAACATTCAGCACCGCTACGATGGGTTAGGACGCAGAGTTTCAACGAAGTCCAGTTTGGGGCAGCATCTGCAGTTTTTCTACGCAGACTTGAGTCACCCGAGCCGCATCACGCACGTCTACAACCACTCCAGTGCAGAGATCACCTCTTTGTACTATGACCTCCAGGGGCACGTGTTCGCCATGGAGATCAGCAGCGGAAAAGAGTTTTACGTGGCCTGTGACAACACCGGAACACCGCTAGCGGTTTTCGGGAGCGACGGAGCGCTTTTAAAGCAGATTCACTACACGGCGTATGGGGAAGTTTATTCCGACTCGAACCCTGAGCTCCAGCTCGTCCTTGGCTTCCACGGCGGCCTTTACGAACCGCTGACTAAGCTGAATTATTTTGGGGAGCGGGATTATGACATCATCTCGGGACGCTGGACCTCTCCAGATATCATGCTGTGGGAAACGATCGGGAAAAAGCCGGCACCGTTTAACCTCTATGCCTTCCGTAACAACGATCCCATCAGCAAAGTCCAGGATGTGAAAGAGTTTCTAACGGGTGAGGTGTCGGATTTATATCTGATCATGATCCTCTGATTACAGAAAGCAGAACGCATGCTGCTGTTGTTAATGCTGATGTTTGTGGATTTGTTTCCTGCAGATGTGAACACCTGGCTGGTTGTATTCGGGTTTCATCTTCACAACAGCATCCCCGGATTTCCGCGTCCCAACTCTGGAATGACTCGAGTGTCCTACGAGCTGGATAAGAGTGAAACTTGGGACAGTCTTCCGGTACGTCCAGAGATCAGAATCTGTATTTATTTATTTTCAGTTACGACTGAAGAATCTAGGAAGTAGAACAGAGTCACTGCTGTGTGAATATCCTGATCTTGAGCTTTTCGGTTCTGTGAGGTCCTGTAGGAACAGTAAAACCTGCACGATTTCAGCTCAGTGCTCGTTTTACAACTAGCTCGCAGTGTGGTGGTCTTCAGTATCTCACTACACAAATAATATTTATGATCGAGTATCGAGTATGTTTATTAATCGACTCATCACCTGATTTAAAAGCATTTCATCTAAACCGATTAGCATAAATGAACAGATGTATAAACAACATTAATGTGAGATTATTGATAATTGTAATAAAAATGTGTTGGAATGATGAGAATATTAATAGAACTTTATGGCTATTTATAGATATTAATATAATTATACTTTTTGAAGAAACCCCTTAACTGAAGAACTCATAAAGGTTCATTGCCATAAGAACATGGTTTTGTTCAGAAGCGTATATTTGTGTAGAATGGACTAGCATTTCATAACCCAAATTATTGTGCTAATTTAGATTATCTCATGGCAGTAATCATGGATGTTAAATGTCTGTTTTGCAGGCGATTGGAGTTCAGCAGCAGGTCCTGCGGCAGGCACGAGCGTTCCTGGCCCTTGAGCGGATGCCTCAGGCTGGTAAAGCGTCCAGACCGTGGCTGTGGTTCGCTCCGAGCGAGTCTCTGATTGGCCGTGGTGTGATGGTGGCACTGTACAGAAGCTCGGTGATCACACGTTCACTCAGCATCGCTAACGAAGACTGCATCAAAGTCGCTAACATCCTCAACGGAGCTCTCTACCTCAAGGATCTGCACTTCACTTTAGACGGACGTGACACACACTACTTTGTGAAAACGGGAGCTCCGGAAGCGGACCTGGCCGCTCTTCGGTTGGTGACGGGACGTAAGCAGCTGGAGAATGGCGTTAACGTGAGCGTGTCTCAGTCCACGGCTGCGATGGATGGACGTACTCGGCGTTTCGCAGACGTGGAGCTGCAGAGTGAAGCGCTAACCTTTCACGTGCGCTACGGAGCCTCTCTGGACGAGGAACGGGCGCGAGTGCTGGAGTTAGCACGACAGAGGGCGCTGGCGGGCGCATGGGCACGGGAGGCACAGTGCATACGGGATGGAGAAGCGGGAACTCGTCTGTGGACGGAGGCCGAGAAGAGGCAGTTACTCAACGGGGGACGAGTGCAGGGATATGACGGATATTACATTCTCTCAGTGGAACAGTATCCGGAATTATCTGATAGCATGAACAACATACAGTTCCTCAGACAGAACGAGATCGGAAAAAGGTAGCAGAGAACTCTCTTTAATAATTGCCAGGAATTATTTATATGCACGTATACGGTCAGGTTCTAAATTCTGAGTGCACCACCACACGCCACACTGAGGCTGTGTCTCAAATCACACACTATGCACTGCAGCTAGTGATCTAGTGATCGGTCTCTCTAATGCTAATGGCTAGTGCCCATGGCTGATGACTCCGCCCCTTACACTGCGTAGTGCAAGGCCTCGTATCTGTAGATCTGGTGTTCCACTCTTACTGTCCCTCTGGTTCTAGTTCTCACTGCACACTGAGTGGACTCCTCCATCTCACTGACTCGATCTCACGAGTTTCCTCTCATCTAATCTTAGCAATGATAACGTAGCTACAGAAATGATGGAAATCAGATGTCTTTCAAACGTGAGCTGACTTCATTCAAATTAGTCCTCTCTAGTAATGTAGAGTAAATTAAATCAGGGTTGGATTAGTGTGAAGTCCATTAGCTAGCGCAGAGGGTGGCTCGTAGCTCCGGTCTTCTGATCACTGACAATGCTAAAGAATGTGTTAGCTAATTTAACGTAATAACAAGAAACGGCTAATTAGCTAGCAGAGTGTGTTAAAGAACATGAGTCCAGTGAGCTCTACTGTTTATTCTCTACTGAAAAAATCATACAAAAATGAGTTTTTATTTACAGCTAAACATTTCTGATCTTGCTCTCTGTGAAAAACTAAACGTCTAGTTTGTTTTCTTTTCTCTTGGTGCGTGAGAGTAATATGATTGTTGTTTATCGCGTCGGAGTTGTGTAGTTTTTTATGACAGATCTGCACTGGACTCTTTTCCCCTGAAACATCTGCCTGTTTCTGATTCTGATGCGTTCGTCTGTCATCCTTCATGCTCATGAACACACCCAGAGTAAACGAGTTCTCCGGCCGCCATCTTGTCTAGGCTGATGTGTGTAGTGCAGCAGGTGGATCTTTAACGAGGTTTGTCCAGATGAAACACGCAAACATAACTACACACCAGTGAGGGTTTGGAATTCGAATAAAAACTAAAAGCAGGGACATGAAATCTGCTCATGTCCAGCTGCTGAACATCATCACATCCCATCACCTCAGTGCATCAGGAAACAACCACACGAGCAGAACAGCGCTATTTATTATAGACTTCTACACTGAATGATGATGTGAGTGAGATTTAAACTCATTTATTTCCTCGTGAAACAGCCCGAGATGTCGGTGGTGCACTCAGCCGTTCAGACCTGACTGTATAAACTCATAAAGTGTTAAAATAACGCTGTGCGTTTAGAACATTAGCACGTCACAAACTCAGATAAAGCCTCAAGAAGGTCAGAAACTGTGGAGCACAGAGCAGTGCTGTGACTTAAAGACTCGGAGGAACAAATTACTGAACATTTCCTCCTCTTATTACTCCCTAATCTGAGCATTTATTAAATATTCACTTCACCGAGTTCCCTTCAAATATAGCAGATAAAAAAAGAAAATGTTTACATACCCACAGCTCTGCACCAATCACACACACACACACACACACACACACACACACACACACACACACACACACATCACTTTATTCATCTTTATCCCTGTAAACGTCTCTGTGTGTATTGTATTGTAAAAAGTCCATTTTTTTATTCAACTTAAAAAAACAGACTCTACTATTGATTTCTCATTTATTTATTTATTTATTTATTTATTTATCTTTGTGTAATATTTCCCTGTTTTTTTTGTCTCACAAATCACATTTGATAGATTAATTAATGAACAATACTGTGCAAAAAACCTTACTGTGTAGCTAATAAAAGTATATGGAGTGTGATTAAGAGTAAAGCAGCAGCACTATAATAAACCTGTGCGTTTACTACCAGGACCTGGGGCTGTGTAATTTATTACAAATAAACAGAATCGAAGCGAGCCGCTGCGCTGCTGGGAGACGCCGCGCTGCTGGGAGACGCCGCGCTGCTGGGAGACGCCGCGCTGCTGGGAGACGATGCACTACATGAAGAGATAAGAAGAAGGTCTCCTTTCTTTACACACCACATGTCAGGACTCAGACCAGACGTCAGAGAGATTTGACCATCAGCTCTTCTCTTCTCAGCATTTACTACAGTTACACAATCATCTGACTTCATCATGGGCTTCATTTACCCAAATGTACAGGACACACACACACACACACACATACATACATACACACACACACACACACACACACACATACATACATACATACATACACACACACACACATACATACATACACACACACACACACACACACACAACATGCACACACACTCACACAAAAAATACATGAGCACACAATACACACACATACTGTATACAGACCTTCAGACACACAACACACACACACACACACACAGACACACACACACACACTCTCTCTCTCTCTCTCTCTCACACACACACACACACACACACACACACACACACACACATTATTTAATCAGAGCACAGAGCTGCTCTGCTTTGAAGTGGGATGGAAACGTATAATGGAGTTACCGTTAATCAAAGCTCCGCTCGTTTAACTCTCACTAATCCCACTGAGTGACTCTCACAAACTCACACACTTTCATCTGAGCGTAAAAAGCTCACGCTGCAGCCGACTAGCCGAAAAAAACACCTTCCTGTCAGGAGAAGGACATCATGACGGAGTGTGTGGAGGAGTGTGTTGCCCAGCAGCTGTTCAGTTCTGTTTTGTTCCTTTCTAATTTAAAAAACATGCAGAAGCGACGACTTTCAGTCTGATTTCCTGAATCCGAGTCGATTAGCTGCTGATTACATCAGACTGTGGATCTGCTTCTCTCCTGCTTCTCCTGGACTTCAGCAGCTACTTCACTGATGCTTTAATTAGGGCTTTCAAACCAGGCCATGTTCTGTACTGGGAAATAAATCTGAAGTGGGCGTGGCCTAACCCAAGGATGTTTGTTTATTTTTTTGTGTGCAAATTTGGAATCAGACAGTTCCTTAGCATCAGCTTCATATCAGCTCATGGTGGTTCTTGGTGATGATGGGTCTCAGTGATGATGGTTCTCGGTGATGATGGGTCTCGGTGATGATGGTTCTTGGTGATGATGGGTCTCGGTGATGATGGTTCTTGGTGATGATGGTTCTTGGTGATGATGGGTCTCAGTGATGATGGTTCTTGGTGATGATGGGTCTCAGTGATGATGGTTCTTGGTGATGATGGTTCTTGGTGATGATGGGTCTCAGTGATGATGGTTCTTGGTGATGATGGGTCTCAGTGATGATGGTTCTTGGTGATGATGGTTCTCAGTGATGATGGTTCTTGGTGATGATGGTTCTCGGTGATGATGGTTCTCAGTGATGATGGTTCTTGGTGATGATGGGTCTCAGTGATGATGGTTCTTGGTGATGATGGGTCTCAGTGATGATGGTTCTTGGTGATGATGGTTCTTGGTGATGATGGTTCTCGGTGATGATGGTTCTCGGTGATGATGGTTCACAATTCAACACAACACAACACAATTCAACACAACACACCACAATACAACACACCACAACACAACACACCACAACACACCACAATACAATGCACCACAACACAACGCACGACAACACACCACACCACAATACACCACAACACAACGCACCACAACACACCACACCACAACACAACACACCACAACACAAAACAATACAACACACCACAATACAACACACCACAACACAACACAATTCAACACAACACAACACACCACAGTACAACACACCACAACACACCACAATACAACACAACACACCACAACACAACACACCACAACACAATACAACACACCACAACACACCACAACACACCACAATACAATGAACCACAACACAACACAACACACCATGATACACCACAATACAACACTCCACACCACAATACAACACACCACAACACAACATAATACAACGAACCACAACACAACACACCAGACCACAACACACCAACATAACAACACTCCACAACACAATACAACACACCACAACACAACACAATACAACGAACCACAACACAACACAACACAACACACCACAACACACCACAATACAACACTCTACACCACAATACAACACTCCACACCACAATACAACGAACCACAACACAACACACCACAACACAACACACCACGACACACCACAATGCAACACTCCACACCACAATACAACACACCACAACACAACACAACGCACCACAACACACCACAATACAACGCACCACAACACACCACAATACAACACACTACACCACAATACAATGCACCACAACACAACACAATGCACCACAACACACCACAACACAACACAACACAGCACAGCACAATACACCACAACACACCACACCACAACACAATACAACACAACACACCACAATACAACACAACACACCACACCACACTACACCACAACACACCACAACACAACACACCACAATACAACACACCACAACACAACACACCACAATACAACACTCCACACCACAATACAACACAACACAACACACCACAATACAACACACCACAACACACCACAATACAACACAACACACCACAATACAACGCACCACAACACAATGCACCACAACACACCACAATACAACATAACACAACACAACACACCACAATACAACACACCACAACACACCACAATACAACACTCCACACCACAATACAACACAACACAACACAACACACCACAATACAACACAACACACCACAATACAATGCACCACAACACAACACAACACAGCACAATACACCACAACACAACACACCACACCACACCACAACATGATACAACACACCACACCGCACCAAAACACCCCACAACACAACACACCACAATACAACACAACACATCACAACACAACACACCACAACACAATACAACACACCACAACACAACACACCACAACACAATACAATACACCACAACACAACACACCACAACACAATACAACACACCACACCACAACACACCACAATTCAACACACCACAACACACCACAACACAACACACCACAACACACCACAATACAACACAACACACCACAACACAACACAATACGACGAACCACAACACAACACACCACACCACAACACAACACACCACAACACACCACAATACAACACACCACGATACAATGCACCACAACACAATGCAACGCACCACAACACACCACAATACAACACA
>JAUCMX010000009.1:674267-709267 GCA_033459395.1 Hemibagrus guttatus | reverse complement strand
AAGTGTACTCTGACTCGTGGTGCTGTGTCACGTCCCCACACACTTGAATTATTTTCACAGAACAACTCAAGCTGGAGTGTGAGATTATAACACAGATTATCCAACAGGAGTGTGTTATTCCTTACAGAAACACTTTATAACAGACGTGTGTGTGTGTGTGTGTGTGTGTGTGTGTGTGTGTGTGTGTGTGTGTGTGCGTGTAGAGAGACTACCTGTCCACTGCGTCAGGGTTGTTGGAGATTAAACTGGGAGTTTGTGATGATCAGAGAGTTTTGTGTAACAGAAAGCAACACAGAGAGAACTACACACACACCGAGCAGGAACTGCTACACAACTCAGAGAAAGAGCACACACTGCTGGGACTGGTGCAGGTACACAACACCTATACACAGTTAATGACAACTACACACACCTTTACAGAAATACACACAATTATACACAACTACATTCCCCTCTCTCAGGAGATAACACACGATGCTGGGACTGCTGCAGGTACACAACCACACACCAACACACACACACACAACTAAAAACAGTTATATACAACTACACAAATCTAAACACAAGAGAGAACAAACCCACAACTACATACAACTCTACACAACAATGGGAAAGTACCTACACTGGGATGGGACTGGCACAGGAACACAACTACACACGACTACACACTGTAGTATCGAATGCACTATTCCAGAGAGTAATGTGTGTATCAGTGTTGTGTGATATTGTGTGATGATGTTCGGACATGTGTGTGTAGACCTGGCTGGAGACAACTCCAGGTCTGGAAGAGGATGGGTTTAACTTTTTGGGGAAACTCAGAGTGAACGTTTCTGAAGCTCTCAGGAGACAGAGGCAGAAAATGGAGGTGTGTTCCTTGGTTCCTCAGCTCTTAGAACAAGCTGATGTTTATTTTTAATAAATACTAGCAAGAATAAAACTGTTTATATATTTGATGTTGTGATTAGAACAAGGTGGAGTCAGAGCTGGAGGCGGAGCTTGTGGAGGACATGATGAAGCAGAGTGAAATGTTTACAAGCTTGTTTGATGAGAAGAAACACAACCAGCTGTTGTGTAAAGGTACTTACACACTCCACACTGAGTAAAGTGTTACTGATTCCTTACAGATTATCACACAGCACTGCTCAGTACAGACAGATCTACTGCTGTGTGTGTGTGTGTGTGTGTGTGTGTGTGTGTGACAGAAGGTTGTTGTATAAAGCCCTGCAGGGAGCACTGATGATCTATTTCTACAAGTAACACACACGTGATTAATTTGTGTTCACAAAGAAAAGTCGCTAGCTAACTAGTATGCTAACTACACTGTCAAGCTAATTCTCTAATTATATAAAGATGATATTGTGTCATGTGACCTGCAGCACTGTTCTAGATAACGAGCTTTAACTTGTGAGACAAATAAAGGATTATTTTATCTTCAAACAAATGAATTATTCTCTGCTTTTTTTAGTCTGAAAGTTAAACGGTTCTGGTTTGATTTTTCAGAGAAGAACCTCAGTTCCAGCTTCTCACTTCACTGATGGACCTCGACACACTCATGACCAAGTGGAGATGTAGGTGGAGCCACCGGCTTACAATAAACACACTCTCATCATAACTCCACCATCACACTGACCACACCCTCACCATAACTCCATGCATCACACTGACCACACCCCTCACTATAACGCCATGCATCACACTGGCCACACCCCTCATCATAACTCCATGCATCACACTGACCACACCCCTCACCATAACTCCATGCATCACACTGACCACACCCCTCACCATAACTCCATGCATCACACTGACCACACCCCTCACCATAACTCCATGCATCACACTGGCCACACCCCTCACATTAACTCCACCCATCATGTTGGCCACACCCCTCACACTAACCCTTGTTGCTTTGTGATTGTGTTTCAGACAGTCATGTGTGTTTAGTGCACAGGATGATCGGCAGGAAAAGAGGAACAGGAGGTTCTTCAGGTTATCATTACCTCCGTTTGACCATCAGGTACAGAATCAGCACAGCATCAGCAGTATATGTGTGTGTGTGTGTGTTCAGTCTCATGCTGTACTTAAAAATGACGTCACTGAATATTTTCTTTATTTAATATGTTTATTAACATGATGATGATCACTCTGTGTGTATGTTCCGCAGCGATCGCTATAAAGTGTTTGTGGATTTGTTTAATTTGTCATCGTTCCTGGTGCCGAGAGACTGGATCCCCAAACTGAACCCCCAAAAACACTGATCGCTCTGAAGAGCTGGGGGGCGGGTGAGAGAGAGAGAGAAAGAGAGAGATGAAGAGATGGAGAGAGAATGTTAAAATGAGAGATTCTTTATAAAAATATATAATAAAATTCTTTACTGTTAAATTTCGTTTTATTTAAAGGTCATTTTATTTGTATTTTATTTTCACAGAATGTTAAAAAGTGTGTGTGTGTGTATGTGTGTGTGTGTGTGTAATGATGACATCACAAACCAAACTCCAAATTTAGTTTATAGAAGTTCACTGAAAAAATAAACTCTGAATATTTCATCCATGAAAATAATAATCCAGAAATCCTATAAAAGAAATGAGACATGAAATAAAAAATAATTCCTCTTTTAGGTAAAATTAGAGTAAATGTGTTTCCTCCCTGAGAATGGAACAGTGTGGAGAACACAGCTCAGAGGAACACGGCAGCCACGCTGTCGGCCACGCCTGCAGGAGGAAGAGGAGGAGCACACACAGGAAACAGATCAGGGACATGACCCCACGTTTACTCACATTCACTTACTGACCGCTTACTGTATACTGGACATAAAGCGGCTGAGACAGCGTTAGTGTTAAAGATAAACAGAGACACGTCATGGTCCGCCTTCACGTGGAAAAAAATAATAAAATATGATTGTGAAATAAAAAATAAATAAAAAAGAAAAATATCATTCAGAAAATCATCTAACGTTAAACATAATATTAGGATTATTTATTGTTTGTGTTTATGAGCGTGTGGTTTCTATTTATTTACACAGAACACTTCATTAAAATGATTAACATTAAATCCTACAGTCAGTGTTGTTGTTGTTGTTGTTGTTGTTTACTCACCGCACATGTTCTCCCCCATTTTAATGTAGGCGTATCCCTCATCACCCCAGGACGTCCCCCAGGAATTACGCACAATCCAAAACGGCACCTCGCCTACAGAATACACACTTTTACACACCACAATCCACTGATCTCACACACACACTCACTCACTCAATCTCTTACTCTCACACACACACATTTATTTACAGTTTATTTACTATTTATTGAAAATCTAAAAAGCTCCAGTAGAGATCACATACTTACCTGTAGTACCAGTAGTGTGTGTGTGTGTTCCCTGTAGTACCAGTAGTGTGTGTGTGTGTGTTCCCTGTAGTATCAGTAGTGTGTGTGTGTGTGTGTGTGTTCCCTGTAGTATCAGTAGTGTGTGTGTGTGTGTGTGTGTTCCCTGTAGTACCAGTAGTGTGTGTGTGTGTTCCCTGTAGTATCAGTAGTGTTTGTGTGTGTGTGTTCCCTGTAGTATCAGTAGTGTGTGTGTGTGTTCCCTGTAGTATCAGTAGTGTGTGTGTGTGTTCCCTGTAGTATCAGTAGTGTGTGTGTGTGTTACCTGTAGTATCAGTAGTGTGTGTGTGTGGTTACCTGTAGTATCAGTAGTGTGTGTGTGTGTGTTCCCTGTAGTATCAGTAGTGTGTGTGTGTGTGTGTGTGTTCCCTGTAGTATCAGTAGTGTGTGTGTGTGTGTTCCCTGTAGTATCAGTAGTGTGTGTGTTCCCTGTAGTATCAGTAGTGTGTGTGTGTGTGTGTGTTCCCTGTAGTATCAGTAGTGTGTGTGTGTGTGTTCCCTGTAGTATCAGTAGTGTGTGTGTTACCTGTAGTATCAGTAGTGTGTGTGTGTGTGTTTCCCTGTAGTATCAGTAGTGTGTGTGTGTTGTGTGTGTTCCCTGTAGTATCAGTAGTGTGTGTGTGTGTGTGTTACCTGTAGTATCAGTAGTGTGTGTGTGTGTGTTCCCTGTAGTATCAGTAGTGTGTGTGTTACCTGTAGTATCAGTAGTGTGTGTGTGTGTGTTCCCTGTAGTATCAGTAGTGTGTGTGTGTGTGTGTGTGTTCCCTGTAGTACCAGTAGTGTGTGTGTGTTCCCTGTAGTACCAGTAGTGTGTTGTGTGTTCCCTGTAGTATCAGTAGTGTGTGTGTGTGTGTGTGTTCCCTGTAGTATCAGTAGTGTGTGTGTGTGTGTGTGTTCCCTGTAGTACCAGTAGTGTGTGTGTGTGTTCCCTGTAGTATCAGTAGTGTGTGTGTGTGTGTGTGTTCCCTGTAGTATCAGTAGTGTGTGTGTGTGTTCCCTGTAGTATCAGTAGTGTGTGTGTGTGTTACCTGTAGTATCAGTAGTGTGTGTGTGTGGTGTTACCTGTAGTATCAGTAGTGTGTGTGTGTGTTACCTGTAGTATCAGTAGTGTGTGTGTGTGTGTGTTCCCTGTAGTATCAGTAGTGTGTGTGTGTGTGTGTGTTCCCTGTAGTATCAGTAGTGTGTGTGTGTGTTCCCTGTAGTATCAGTAGTGTGTGTGTTCCCTGTAGTATCAGTAGTGTGTGTTGTGTGTGTTCCCTGTAGTATCAGTAGTGTGTGTGTGTGTGTTCCCTGTAGTATCAGTAGTGTGTGTGTGTTACCTGTAGTATCAGTAGTGTGTGTGTGTGTGTTCCCTGTAGTATCAGTAGTGTGTGTGTGTGTGTGTGTTCCCTGTAGTATCAGTAGTGTGTGTGTGTGTGTGTTACCTGTAGTATCAGTAGTGTGTGTGTGTGTGTTCCCTGTAGTATCAGTAGTGTGTGTGTTACCTGTAGTATCAGTAGTGTGTGTGTGTGTGTTCCCTGTAGTATCAGTAGTGTGTGTGTGTGTGTGTGTGTGTTCCCTGTAGTATCCAGTAGTGTGTGTGTGTGTTCCCTGTAGTACCAGTAGTGTGTGTGTGTGTTCCCTGTAGTATCAGTAGTGTGTGTGTGTGTGTGTGTTCCCTGTAGTATCAGTAGTGTGTGTGTGTGTGTGTGTGTTCCCTGTAGTACCAGTAGTGTGTGTGTGTGTTCCCTGTAGTATCAGTAGTGTGTGTGTGTGTGTGTGTTCCCTGTAGTATCAGTAGTGTGTGTGTGTGTTCCCTGTAGTATCAGTAGTGTGTGTGTGTGTTACCTGTAGTATCAGTAGTGTGTGTGTGTGTTACCTGTAGTATCAGTAGTGTGTGTGTGTGTTACCTGTAGTATCAGTAGTGTGTGTGTGTGTGTTCCCTGTAGTATCAGTAGTGTGTGTGTGTGTGTGTGTGTTCCCTGTAGTATCAGTAGTGTGTGTGTGTGTGTTCCCTGTAGTATCAGTAGGTGTGTGTGTTCCCTGTAGTATCAGTAGTGTGTGTGTGTGTGTGTGTTCCCTGTAGTATCAGTAGTGTGTGTGTGTGTGTTCCCTGTAGTATCAGTAGTGTGTGTGTTACCTGTAGTATCAGTAGTGTGTGTGTGTGTTCCCTGTAGTATCAGTAGTGTTGTGTGTGTGTGTGTTCCCTGTAGTATCAGTAGTGTGTGTGTGTGTGTGTTACCCTGTAGTATCAGTAGTGTGTGTGTGTGTGTTCCCTGTAGTATCAGTAGTGTGTGTGTTACCTGTAGTATCAGTAGTGTGTGTGTGTGTGTTCCCTGTAGTATCAGTAGTGTGTGTGTGTGTGTGTGTGTGTTCCCTGTAGTATCAGTAGTGTGTGTGTGTTCCCTGTAGTATCAGTAGTGTGTGTGTGTGTGTGTTACCTGTAGTATCAGTAGTGTGTGTGTGTGTGTTACCTGCTAGTATCAGTAGTGTGTGTGTGTGTGTGTTACCTGTAGTATCAGTAGTGTGTGTGTGTGTGTTACCTGTAGTATCAGTAGTGTGTGTGTTACCTGTAGTATCAGTAGTGTTGTGTGTGTGTGTGTTACCTGTAGTATCAGTAGCTGTGTGTGTGTGTGTGTTCCCTGTAGTATCAGTAGTGTGTGTGTGTTCCCTGTAGTATCAGTAGTGTGAGTGTGTGTGTGTGTGTTCCCTGTAGTATCCAGTAGTTGTGTGTGTGTGTGTGTGTTACCTGTAGTACTCAGTAGTGTGTGTGTGTGTGTGTGTGTGTGTGTTACCTGTAGTATCAGTAGTGTGTGTGTGTGTGTTCCCTGTAGTATCCAGTAGTGTGTGTGTGTGTGTTACCTGTAGTACCAGTAGTGTGTGTGTGTGTGTGTTACCTGTAGTACCAGTAGTGTGTGTGTGTGTGTGTTCCCTGTAGTATCCAGTAGTGTGTGTGTGTGTGTGTGTTCCCTGTAGTATCAGTAGTGTGTGTGTGTGTGTTCCCTGTAGTACCAGTAGTGTGTGTGTGTGTGTGTGTGTGTGTGTTCCCTGTAGTATCAGTAGTGTGTGTGTGTGTGTTACCTGTAGTATCAGTAGTGTGTGTGTGTGTGTGTTACCTGTAGTATCAGTAGTGTGTGTGTGTATGTGTGTTCCCTGTAGTACCAGTAGTGTGTGTGTGTGTGTGTTACCTGTAGTACCAGTAGTGTGTGTGTGTGTGTGTTCCCTGTAGAATCAGTAGTGTGTGTGTGTGTGTGTTCCCTGTAGTACCAGTAGTGTGTGTGTGTGTTCCCTGTAGTATCAGTAGTGTGTGTGTGTGTGTGTGTTCCCTGTAGTATCAGTAGTGTGTGTGTGTGTGTGTGTGTGTGTGTGTTACCTGTAGTACCAGTAGTGTGTGTGTGTGTTCCCTGTAGTACCAGTAGTGTGTGTGTGTGTGTGTGTTCCCTGTAGTACCAGTAGTGTGTGTGTGTGTTCCCTGTAGTATCAGTAGTGTGTGTGTGTGTGTGTGTGTGTGTTCCCTGTAGTATCAGTAGTGTGTGTGTGTGTTACCTGTAGTATCAGTAGTGTGTGTGTGTGTGTGTTACCTGTAGTATCAGTAGTGTGTGTGTGTGTGTGTGTGTTACCTGTAGTATCAGTAGTGTGTGTGTGTGTGTGTGTTACCTGTAGTATCAGTAGTGTGTGTGTGTGTTACCTGTAGTATCAGTAGTGTGTGTGTGTGTGTGTGTGTGTTCCCTGTAGTATCAGTAGTGTGTGTGTGTGTGTTCCCTGTAGTATCAGTAGTGTGTGTGTGTGTGTGTGTGTGTGTTCCCTGTAGTATCAGTAGTGTGTGTGTGTGTGTGTGTTCCCTGTAGTATCAGTAGTGTGTGTGTGTGTTCCCTGTAGTATCAGTAGTGTGTGTGTGTGTTATCTGTAGTACCAGTAGTGTGTGTGTGTGTGTGTGTTCCTGTAGTACCAGTAGTGTGTGTGTGTGTGTGTGTGTGTGTTCCCTGTAGTACTCAGTAGTGTGTGTGTGTGTGTTCCCTGTAGTACCAGTAGAGTGTGTGTGTGTGTGTTCCCTGTAGTATCAGTAGTGTGTGTGTGTGTGTGCGTGTGTTCTCTGTAGTATCAGTAGTGTGTGTGTGTGTGTGCGTGTGTTCTCTGTAGTATCAGTAGTGTGTGTGTGTGTTACCTGTAGTATCAGTAGTGTGTGTGTGTGTTTGTGTGTGTTACCTGTAGTATCAGTAGTGTGTGTGTGTGTGTGTTACCTGTAGTATCAGTAGTGTGTGTGTGTGTTACCTGTAGTATCAGTAGTGTGTGTGTGTTCCCTGTAGTATCAGTAGTGTGTGTGTGTGTGTGTGTGTGTGTGTGTGTTCCCTGTAGTATCAGTAGTGTGTGTGTGTGTGTGTTACCTGTAGTATCAGTAGTGTGTGTGTGTGTGTGTGTTCCCTGTAGTATCAGTAGTGTGTGTGTGTGTGTGTGTGTGTGTGTGTTACCTGTAGTATCAGTAGTGTGTGTGTGTGTGTTACCTGTAGTATCAGTAGTGTGTGTGTGTGTTGTATGTGTGTGTGTTACCTGTAGTATCAGTACAGTGTGTGTTACCTGTAGTATCAGTAGTGTGTGTGTGTGTGTTACCTGTAGTATCAGTACAGTGTGTGTTACCTGTAGTATCAGTAGTGTGTGTGTGTGTGTATGTGTGTGTGTGTTACCTGTAGTATCAGTAGTGTGTGTTACCTGTAGTATCAGTACAGTGTGTGTTACCTGTAGTATCAGTAGTGTGTGTGTGTGTTACCTGTAGTATCAGTACAGTGTGTGTTACCTGTAGTATCAGTAGTGTGTGTGTGTTACCTGTAGTATCAGTAGTGTGTGTGTGTGTATGTTACCTGTAGTATCAGTACAGTGTGTGTTACCTGTAGTATCAGTAGTGTGTGTGTGTGTGTATGTGTGTGTGTGTTACCTGTAGTATCAGTACAGTGTGTGTTACCTGTAGTATCAGTAGTGTGTGTGTGTGTGTGTGTGTTACCTGTAGTATCAGTACAGTGTGTGTTACCTGTAGTATCAGTAGTGTGTGTGTGTGTGTATGTGTGTGTGTGTTACTGTAGTATCAGTAGTGTGTGTTACCTGTAGTATCAGTACAGTGTGTGTTACCTGTAGTATCAGTAGTGTGTGTGTGTGTTACCTGTAGTATCAGTACAGTGTGTGTTACCTGTAGTATCAGTAGTGTGTGTGTGTTACCTGTAGTATCAGTAGTGTGTGTGTGTGTATGTTACCTGTAGTATCAGTACAGTGTGTGTTACCTGTAGTATCAGTAGTGTGTGTGTGTGTGTATGTTACCTGTAGTATCAGTAGTGTGTGTGTGTGTGTTACCTGTAGTATCAGTAGTGTGTGTGTGTGTGTGTGTGTGTGTGTATGTTACCTGTAGTATCAGTAGTGTGTGTGTGTGTGTGTGTATGTTACCTGTAGTATCAGTAGTGTGTGTGTGTTACCTGTAGTATCAGTAGTGTGTGTGTGTGTGTGTGTGTGTGTATGTTACCTGTAGTATCAGTAGTGTGTGTGTGTTACCTGTAGTATCAGTAGTGTGTGTGTGTTACCTGTAGTATCAGTAGTGTGTGTGTGTTACCTGTAGTATCAGTAGTGTGTGTGTGTGTGTTACCTGTAGTATCAGTAGTGTGTGTGTGTTACCTGTAGTATCAGTAGTGTGTGTGTGTGTGTTACCTGTAGTATCAGTAGTGTGTGTGTGTGTGTGTTACCTGTAGTATCAGTAGTGTGTGTGTGTTACCTGTAGTATCAGTACAGTGTGTGTGTGTGTATATGTTACCTGTAGTATCAGTACAGTGTGTGTGTGTTACCTGTACTATCAGTAGTGTGTGTGTGTGTGTGTTACCTGTAGTATCAGTATCAGTACAGTGTGTGTGTGTCCTGTAGTATCAGTACAGTGTGTGTGTGTGTGTGTGTATGTTACCTGTAGTATCAGTACAATGTGTGTGTGTGTGTTACCTGTAGTATCAGTACAGTGTGTGTGTGTATGTTACCTGTAGTATCAGTACAGTGTGTGTGTGTGTATGTTACCTGTAGTATTAGTAGCGTGTGTGTGTTACCTGTAGTATCAGTAGTGTGTGTGTGTTACCTGTAGTATTAGTAGCGTGTGTGTGTTACCTGTAGTATCAGTAGTGTGTGTGTGTTACCTGTAGTATTAGTAGCGTGTGTGTGTTACCTGTAGTATCAGTAGTGTGTGTGTGTTACCTGTAGTATCAGTACAGTGTGTGTATGTTACCTGTAGTATTAGTAGCGTGTGTGTGTTACCTGTAGTATCAGTAGTGTGTGTGTTACCTGTAGTATCAGTACAGTGTGTGTGTGTTACCTGTAGTATCAGTAGTGTGTGTGTTACCTGTAGTATCAGTAGTGTGTGTGTGTTACCTGTAGTATCAGTACAGTGTGTGTGTGTTACCTGTAGTATCAGTAGTGTGTGTGTGTTACCTGTAGTATCAGTACAGTGTGTGTGTGTTACCTGTAGTATTAGTAGCGTGTGTGTGTTACCTGTAGTATCAGTAGTGTGTGTGTGTTACCTGTAGTATTAGTAGCGTGTGTGTGTTACCTGTAGTATCAGTAGTGTGTGTATGTTACCTGTAGTATCAGTACAGTGTGTGTATGTTACCTGTAGTATAGTAGCGTGTGTGTGTTACCTGTAGTATCAGTAGTGTGTGTGTGTTACCTGTAGTATCAGTACAGTGTGTGTGTGTTACCTGTAGTATCAGTAGTGTGTGTGTGTGTGTATGTTACCTGTAGTATCAGTAGTGTGTGTGTATGTTACCTGTAGTATCAGTAGTGTGTGTGTGTTACCTGTAGTATCAGTAGGTGTGTGTGTGTGTGTGTTACCTGTAGTATCAGTATTGGTACAGTGTGTGTGTTACCTGTAGTATCAGTAGTGTGTGTGTGTTACCGGTAGTATCAGTACAGTGTGTGTGTGTGTATGTTACCTGTAGTATCAGTAGCGTGTGTGTGTTACCTGTAGTATCAGTAATGTGTGTGTGTTACCTGTAGTATCAGTAGTGTGTGTGTGTTACCTGTAGTATCAGTAGTGTGTGTGTGTTACCTGTAGTATCAGTAGTGTGTGTGTGTTACCTGTAGTATCAGTATTGGTACAGTGTGTGTGTTACCTGTAGTATCAGTAGTGTGTGTGTGTGTGTGTGTGTGTGTTACCTGTAGTATCAGTAGTGTGTGTGTGTGTGTGTGTGTGTGTGTGTATGTTACCTGTAGTATCAGTAGTGTGTGTGTGTGTATGTTACCTGTAGTATCAGTAGTGTGTGTGTGTTACCTGTAGTATCAGTAGCGTGTGTGTGTGTGTGTGTTACCTGTAGTATCAGTAGCGTGTGTGTGTTACCTGTAGTATCAGTAGTGTGTGTGTGTTACCTGTAGTATCAGTAGCGTGTGTGTGTGTGTGTGTGTTACCTGTAGTATCAGTAGCGTGTGTGTGTTACCTGTAGTATCAGTAGTGTGTGTGTGTTACCTGTAGTATCAGTACAGTGTGTGTGTGTTACCTGTAGTATCAGTAGTGTGTGTGTGTTACCTGTAGTATCAGTAGTGTGTGTGTGTTACCTGTAGTATCAGTAGTGTGTGTGTGTTACCTGTAGTATCAGTAGTGTGTGTGTGTGTGTGTGTGTGTTACCTGTAGTATCAGTATTGGTACAGTGTGTGCGTTACCTGTAGTATCAGTAGTGTGTGTGTATGTTACCTGTAGTATCAGTAGTGTGTGTGTGTTACCTGTAGTATCAGTAGCGTGTGTGTGTGTGTGTGTTACCTGTAGTATCAGTATTGGTACAGTGTGTGTGTTACCTGTAGTATCAGTACAGTGTGTGTGTGTGTGTCTGTGCTACCTGTAGTATCGTAGCCGGTGATTATTACAGCGTGATTAGCGTGTTCAGCAGAACAGTGGTGCTGAATGACTCCTCCTTGATAATCCTGCCAGCTCACTGCGTCTACTATCACCACCAACGGCCCCCACTCCACTAACCTCCTGCTCATCTCCTCCTCCTGTCCACTACACACACACACACACACACACACACACACACACACACACACACACACGCCGTACATGTCCCTGTGAATCAGCTGTTATATGCTATACAAATTTGTATACTGTTCAGCTATACAAATGATAACAGAGTGAGCTTGTTCATATAAACCCATGCTACTATACAATAAACTGATTTGGGATTCAGCCAATCACAGATGACTTCCTGGTCATGTGACCTGATTCATGCGCTGCTGTATATGTAAGACAGCATCAGACACACGTGTCTCTGAATCTGAGTCCAATAAATATAAAATAACATGGAGAAAATATTGTTACACCAAATCTAATTTTTAAGTAGTATTATTGATTATTTACAGTTACTTTGGACCTTATGTTACTTTAGTCGTTGCCTAGCAACTGAAACCCTTTGATGCTGTAGATGAGATTATTAAGTAATAAAATCATAAGGAATCAGACGATTGTTTTTATTTAAATCGTGCTTCATCTGGATTCCTGAGTGTGATGTTATTAACTGGTGTTATTTCACCTGCACGGCTGACGTCACACTATCACCCCCTACTGGACACTACAGCAATGAACAGGTTATAAAACATTAAACATTAAATATAAATATTGTGTAAAAATTAAGCGTGAATTCAGGACGGAGTTTCAGAACCCTGTAAAATCGCGTTCTTTCTTTTCTTTTCTACTCGCTCTGTACCTGAAGTCGAAGGCAGCGTAGTCCTTCACCGACACGCCGCCGTGACCCCAAGGGAACACCTGACACACTCCAGTCTTCTCTTCGTATGGATACTCCGTCTCATTCACCAGCTTCTCTCCGCTCTGACCACGAGAACATTGAGAGAGAAAAAAACAAACAATCACGAAAAAATACATCTGGTAACTGAAGCAGGAGATAAAACCTCAGATTCAACATAATGTTTAAATAAATACATGAAAAAAACTCTAACCAAGCTTTATTTCAGCATTTAGACATCTTTTACTAATTTATTAATTTATCTATTAATTAATCTATTTATTCATTTTATTAACTCATTATGTATACACTCTTTTTACTGCCTAGGTTTTATTTTTTAAAAGTGACCTAAGTGTTGCAGAAAAAGATTTTATTATATTTATTATTATAACCCTTTAAACACACTGTTTCACTGATAATGAAACTAAATCATCATATTTCTCTCATGTGCCAAAATTATTGCCACCCTCCAACAATATTTTAATAAAACAAACTGGACACAGTCATTATTAATTGCATTTTCAGGAAGTTATGTGATGTCTTTGACCAAATATGAGTTTAGATTTTTGCTTGAATATCCAGATATGACTAAATTCTATAAAAATCTGTGTTATTAAATACTTTACCAATACTTTTGCACCATATGGTGATACAGTACCTGTTTCAGCCAGGCCAGCGTACTGACAGGTGACCCTCCGTCACATCCCTGACTTTTATACGCACAGTCTATAACCTGCTGGACACTCAGCTCCTGAAACTTCCCTCCATCTTTCACTCGCACCGACTCGACCGCAGAGACCACGCTGAATGCCCAGCATCCTCCACACTGCCCTCACACACACACACACACACACACACACACACACACACACAATAAACACACCCAGTCATTCACCCTGCACACTGACAATACTAGACATCACTTCCTGTTTGGACACGCTAACCGATTTCTGATTGTGGACAGGACCGACTGCTCTACGATCCCTCCAGTCAAACTTCCGAGGATAAGACGATGCCCCGAAGTGTCCGTGTTGTGAAGGTTTATACCTGGGCACTTTTTCTGGATGAGCTCGGAGATACAGATCTGGAAAAATAAACAAACAAACAAACAAACATCAGTGAAATGTTATTACCAGTGGTAGCAGTGGTGGCTCAAGTGGTTATGGCTCTGGATCATTGACCAAAACTGCCAGCACCGCCAAGCTGCCACTGTTGGGCCCTTAAGCAAGGCCCTTAACCCACCCTGCTCCAGGGGCATTGCATCATGGCTGACCCTGCGCTCTGACCACAACCTCCAAGGATGGGATATGTGAAGGAAGAATTTCACTGTGCAGTAATGTATATGTGACAAATAAAGACAACTGAACTTCTTAATTATAATGAAATACACAGATTTAAATTCCTCTCTTACATCTAAAAAGATTTATGACATCACCTTTAAACTGCTGAGTGGAGAGGATGGAGAACTGATTGACTCCGTACACAGCCGAGTGCCTCAAATCCTTCCAGTGTGAGTTGAGAAAAGTCTGGCGCTTTATCGAGTCCTGATTTACGGAAAAATCAGGAAATATCTCTCAAAATTAGAGAGTTTTAAATACAACACAGAGGAACCTGCTTACTCTTTTCATTATTATTATTATTAGTAGTATTTTTAGAACACATTTTACACCGGTCAGCCATGACACTGTGAGCAGTGCCAGGTGAAGTGAATAAGACTGAGTATCTCCTCATCATGGCACCTGTTAGTGGGTGGGATATATTAGGCAGAAAGTGAACATTTTGTCCTCAAAGTTGATGTGTTAGAAGCAGGAAAAATGGACAAGCGTAAGGATTTGAGCGAGTTTGACGAAGGGCCAAATTGTGATGGCTAGACCACTGGATCAGAACATCTCCAAAACTGCAGCTCTTGTGGGGTGTTCCCGGTCTGCAGTGGTCAGTATCTATCAAAAGTGGACCAAGGAAGGAACAGTGGTGAACCGGAGACAGGGTCATGGGCGGCCGAGGCTCATTGATGCACGTGGGGAGTGAAGGCCGGCCTGTGTGTTCCGATCCAACAGACGGGCTACTGTTGCTCATATTGCTGAAGAAGTTAATGCTGGTTCTGATAGAAAGGTGTCAGAATACACAGTGCAGGACGGGTCAGGGCTGTTTTGGCAGCAAAAGGGGGACCGACACAATATTAGGCAGGTGGTCATAATGTTATGGCTGATCTGTGTATAAACCAAATGGAAATAAAGACAATGAAAGCTTAATAAAACACATGGATTAATACATAAAATAAGATGCATTAATAAAATATGAATGATTCATAAACACCATGAAGTGATGAAGAACAAGAGCTCGTGGAAGACAACCTGAAAGGATCATATGTCTCAGTGAAGATCTAATTCGGTGTAAATAAAGGAGTCAGAGTGTTTGTGTTCACATACTTGTAGATTAATCCAGGCTTGTAAATAATCTGCTTCAGTGTGAGAGCTCTGATTAAACAGCTGCTTTAACAGACCGAACATCTCTCCTTTAGTGTTGAGAAGCTCCTCAGAGAAATCCGTTAAAGCTCCGTGTGCGACTTTAAACATCAGTACACTATACGACAGAAAGACGGTAAACGTGCAGAAGTTAGTGTGCTGCATTTTATACGATTAAAATTAAATAAACGCAGTGAAATCTAATTCTGACTAAAATTCCACAGTTTCCGTTTTCGCTTTCTCTGCCCTGCCGCCTTTCCCTGGTTTTCTGCCAAGTCCCGCCTTCTGCGCTGAGAACGTCCCGCCTTCTTCCGTCTGATTGGTTACAATTTGCACAAGCTTACCCACAACCAACTGGTTTCGTTAACAGTCAATCACGTCACCACAGCAACCAGTGAGCACTGACTGAACAAAGCGAACAAACGATTTTTAAAAATATATATAATTCTTAAATTACAACATGGAAAACGAACACTAAAATTAATCAACAAGTGAAATATATTCTGAAGATAATCCGTGGTTTGTAACATAAAACCGTAGATCACGTGTTCAGAGATATGAAAAGTGGACAAAGGACATAAAGGAGACACGTCAATTGCGGCGCCATGTTGGAAAGGGAAATCTTTTGAACAGAGCTCATTAACTTGGAATGAATTTAAACTAAGCAACAAAAATATGTTTTCATACGTTATTTTTTTTTTTAAAGGTAATCATTATTTCATTATTTCATGCCATTTCTACTTACAATTTTATTGAAGATCCATGTGAATTTTAAAAAATGTCATTATAAGCATACTAACAGCCTAAATACATAGCACGTGCATAACCCCCACCCACCCACCCACCCACTTTGGTAATAATCATTTAGTTGTAAAAGTGTTAATTTATTTTTAACTATCATAATGTTTATATGCAGAAAATGAACCATGGGTGCAATTATGACACGTTTTAATGTAGCAGAAAGTAACACAGAAGGTTCTTCATCATCATCATCATGAAGCCGCCAATCTTGTTCATCTGACCTGTGCATATCCTGAACCAAACATAGTAAAATCACCCAGAATGAAAAATGTGTCACCTCAAAATACAAAAAAAAAAAAAAACAAGAACACAACGAGACAGGAGAGAACTTGCACCCACCCTGCTCCTCGTAACACCCCCCCCCCCCCCCCAACTGGGTGCTAGGAGGTCACTGAGAGAGATATATAAGTATAAATGGTGTGTATATATGCGAATACTGGATATGTTCATATATATTGTGTGTATATATAGATAATTAGTACTGCAGCGTACGGGGCGTGGTGTTAGTTACAGGGTTAAATAGTGTTTACAGACGGAAGTAACGCTGATCATCTGGAGTGGGTGTGGTCTGTAGCTACATGGAGCTCATAAAGAGGAAGCGGTTCAGATCGTCCGGCTCCGTCCCAAACGCTAATGTTCCCGCCTCCCTGGTGTTCCTCCTGGAACCTTAGCCTTCTAGCTAGCTTGGGTTACCAGGGCAACCTGCCTCACTAACGCTGTCACGTTTCGAATCGTCTGGAACTTTTTCTCCATTTCTTTCACTTCAGTTAAAACAGAAACTTCCTCAGGACTTCTGTATGAAGCTGATTTGGGGGCGGGGCTACATATATAACTCCACCAAACACAACCTGTATGCAAATGAGGAGAGGAAAACGATGATGTGAAACCTGGAAACTCTTAATTCAGGAACATGTGGGCTAATTTAGCTGATGAAGATTAAATTAGTAAATACAGAATGGAGAATTAAAATAATTAGCAAGTGTGTTAGCATTTAGCTAGCTATAAAAAAACTCGTTTAATAGCTAACTTAGCAAAACAGGTCCGGAGAGTAAAATGTGTATATCAGACATAAAGAGAATGCTGATGTATCAAGCTTTTTTGTGACATCACCACCTCAGCTCAGGTATAGCTCCGCCCCTAAATCAGTTTTACATGGAAACATTTGAGTAAATTTACTGAAGTATAAAATCAGAACGAATTTTAAACTTCACTTCATCATGCTGTAGATCTCAGGATGAGTTTCAGAGACCTGACGGAATTTTTCTGTCATTTAATTTGAGCGTAAAGTTCCTCCGCGCTCTCAGTACCGAGTTCACACAATAAACCAGTCCGAGGAGCTGAGTTCAGAAAGTCTGCAAAAAATGAACTAAAAGTTATTTCCATTGGATTTTGCGCACTTTAATGATAGCAGCAGTTGCATTTTGCTAGCTGGCTAATCTGTTTTAATGCTAGCTGATGCTCTGAAACTTCTGTGTAAATGTTTTAGTTCCTTGTGAATCTTTTTTATTTAACTTGTTTTATTTAAATTATTACTCAGTTTCATCCGTTTTGTGCTGTTTTGTGTTGCAGAGCGATTTGCTAACAACAACTAAACATCTTCACAACTGCTAATGAGATATTTAAGATAAATATGTTAGCCACCAATGATTTATACACAGGATTTAGTGAAATTTCCTGAAGCTAGGTATAAAACTCCTACACAGATATTTTCTCTGTGATTGTGGTAAAGTTAAAGCTACGTTATCTGGAACATAGCTAGCGGTCAAATCTGTCACACACATACTAGTTGCTAATAAGCTGATTAGCTAGCGGAATGTTAGCTAATTAAGCTGTTCTTGTTGCTAGCGGCCAGATGAGAACACTTCGCCTCGAACACTTAGCGTTTGGGACACAACCCGAGCCGTAAAATCAGCCGGAAATCGTTTCTCAAAGGGTTAAATGTCATCTGTCAGTCACGACTGTCCGTCCCAAACTCTGTCACGGAGTTAAAGACGATCTTCCGTCGACAACACAGACCGAGTCTCAGCCGCAAAAGACAAATAAAACAAACTCTCTGTAAAGCGAGAGTCCTGAAAGTCTTTTCACTGCCGCGGGAAAACACGTCAGTCCCCTCCTTCAGGGGTTGGGGGTGGGGCACAGGGGTCAAAGGTCATCAAGAAGGAAGCGTGTTCTCAGGATTTGTTCTCGTCAAACATGTCCAAAGATGTCTGAATGTCGGGCAGCTCCATCTCACACACCACACTGCGAGGAGACCCCGAGGTCCGGCTGAAAAAATGGCCACCTGCGAGAGGAGAGATGCAGAAAAGAGTCCGTAACCTAGATCGAAAAAATATACTCATCAAAATCAACTGTTTACTGTCTCACAAACAAACAAACAAACAAACACTGCAGAAATGCAACAAGCCTGAAAATAGAAAACTAAAAGAAAAATATTTCATAAAATGTTAAAGAAAATAGTTACTTTAAAATATGAACTCTTAAAGCAGGAGTTCTGAATATTAAAACAGACTGAATTGTTTTGAATGATTCAGAAACATCATGAGCAGCTTACACAAAAGACGTTATGGAAATTACACAGCTGATTGAACAGGAAGTGACCTCAAAATAAATAACCCTGCTTTATCAATAATAATAAAACTGTGTAAGTCTGCAGGAAGCTCTGATAGACTGCATCTACCTGTCTGTCTATCTGTCTATCTATCTATCTATCTATCTATCTATCTATCTATCTATCTATCTATCTATCTATCTATCCATCCATCCATCCATCCATCCATCCATCTATCCATCCATCTATCTATCTCTGGGTCTGCAGATGTATTTATTGATCCTGGAGAGAAACTCACACAGCTAAAACTCCATAAAGAAGAGAGAAAATAAAGTTCACACATCAGACACAAGGTTTTAAAGAAGATTTATTCCAATAGTGCAAATCAGTTTAAGGGAAAACATCTCGTCTATAGAGAGATGAAGGGTGTGTGTGTGTGTGTGTGTATTTCACCTGACATGAACCAATATATGTTTTAAAGTAATACAAAAAATCCAGGAGGATGTGAGAGCTTAAAGTTAAAGAGGAAAAAGGTGAGATCTTCACAGGATCTTCTGAGATCTTCAGGAACCTAAAGTCCAGGAGCTGTGAAGCTCTTTACTGCTACCTGCCGCTGGTTTTATGATATCACTTATTCCTCTGATTTAAGTTGTTCAATTCTTAACTAAAAAATAAAAGAACAGACAGAAATACAAAAGAAGAAATGCTTTAAAAGTAAAACAGTGCAGGAGTTTAAATAAACCTCAGCTGAGATTCTTCTCATTTAACCACCAACCAGGAATTCATGACCGGAAAAAAATAAACAATAAATAATAAAGAGACAATTATTCCTGCAAAAATCTTTAAACCCAATTATGATGTGGAGTTTCATCCAGTGTGTGGGGTTTCTGAGCCGAAGAGTCAGGACATATTATTCTGTTTATCTTAAATAGAAACGACTCTAATGTGTGTGTGTGTGTGTGTGTGTACTAATCATTGTGCCTATAACACTGTGTGGAATTTGGCCTAATTGACTTTAAATGGCTTAAATAATACAAAATACTGTAAACTGTGTATATTTATCATTTATCAATTTCTGAACACAGCACAGGCTATATACAGATCTGGCAACCAGAGGTATACACAGATCTGGAAACCAGGGGTCTATAAAGATCTGGCAACCAGGGGTCTATACAGATCTGGCAACCAGAAAACAGTTTGTTTTGCGTTACTAGCAGGTTGCCAGATATATAATAAATCATGTTAACCTGTTCTGGTTTAAATACTCAGAATTCTTCTCTTTCATTTAAATACTAAATGTTTAACAGAATTAAAATGAGGTTTCTTCATTAGCGTGACTCGTCTCTGGTTTTTATTTGATTTTATTTTATTTTTATTGCTTTATTTATGTTCTTATGCAGGTTGTGGAGACGTGATTTAGTTTCAGAGAGAGATTCGGAATGTTAAAAACTGAGCTTTGGTGCAAATAAAAAGGAAAAAAAATAGAAACGCTTCATAACACTGCGCAAAGACGTGAAATAAAACACTCGACATGAACGAGCCTCCTTACAACATAATGCTAAAACATGGAGTTTTCAACTGACAGAAGACGGATGATGAATTCTCAAAAGCAAAAAACAAATGGCTTCAGAAACAAAGCGCAAGACGCTACTGCGAGGAAAATCCCGTCACCAACCAACGATTTAATCTGGAAACGTGATGTCCGTCTTCACACCAGCTCCGCTCTGAAACAAACAGAAAGACTGCGGATTAAAACCATTCATAATAATACACACAACTTTTTCTGCGCTACAGGAACACTGCTGAAGACAGAACAACGTGATCTTTATTTTTATTTCTCATTTTCAGATTCAGATTTTAAACAAGTGTGAGTGAATTACAGCTGAAAACCATGTACAAGGTTTTAAAGTCTTTTAATCTTTCAAAAAAATACAACAACGTCATCTCTCTTTCTCTGTAGAAATAAATCACATCATTTTATTTGTTACAAATGGAATATTTATGGAATAAAAATATTTTGATAAAATAAAAAATACAAATTCTTTTGATATGATTCATCTAAAATATTTTAATTTTATTTTTTTTTGTGGCCCTGAAATCAGCCCAGCCCCTCCTCTCATAGGAACAGAGCTGCTTTTAGATCCTCCCCTTTTTCCTTAAAAGGCAACTCATTAAACATATTCATTACCACAGGAGGGGCGTGGTCATGGGGACGCTAAATGTCACCCATCGCCGCTTTAAGTTTGCTGTTCGGTAATGAGCTGTGCTGAAGGACTGAAGTAAAAAACATCTGTTTTCTCTTCATCTTAGTTGATGTTTAAAAATAACGATCCTGACTGAAATGGACCTTCATGTGTCCATCTTATGTTTCCGTTTACTTTCAGCAGATACAAATCCTTCTTTAAGATAAAAACTGTAAGGTCATTTTAAAGCTGTACTCACGCTGTGTTGTCGTTGTTGTTGCCGGTGGCTCTGATGATCATGTAGCACAGCGTTAAAACACTGAGGACGGCGAAGCTGCCCACAATAAACCACTCTTCTGTTAACAGAGTAAAAGGAGGCGGAGTCACTTTGGGAGTGGGTGGAGTCTCGAGTGGAGAAAGGGCCCAGTCATTGAAGCAGAGAGAAAGCGAGGAGGAAAAGTAGACGAAGTGCAGAAAGGAGAGAAAGAGTGCACTGCTGGAGCAGGAATCAGTCCACCAATCACAAAGCTCCTCCAACAGCCAATCAGAACGGACCGTTAGCGCACGACGTTAGCCTGCAACATGCCTACATGGTGGGGTGAAATGGTTCCACAGAGCAGCGTGTGAGCTTGTTACAAACGTTAGAATTTTCTAACAACTCGACAGGTCAGTAAACGCACCTCGGCCAATCAGAGACGGCATCAGACCCCGCCCACAAACACGCCCACAAGAAATCCAGTGTCCTTGTGAAGTGTTTATGAACTTCCCACATGCAGCCCAACAAACCCCGCCTCCGACATGACCACCGGCTAAAAGTTTTCACTCATTTCACACGGAAACCTGTCGGTTCAGCAAGTCGCTCACGTTACCATAGAAACCGTCACCACCGGAGTACAACATGTGCTGGAGTCAATGAAGAACAGACAGATTACTGAGGGAGCGAGAGAAAAGCACAGGAAAGTGCTGCTGCATGCTGTGTGTGTGTGTGTGTGTGTGTGTGTGTGTAAGAGCAAGAGAAAAAGTAAAGGAAGGAAGAGAAATTGGAAAATTGGAATTCATCAAGATAAATAAAGATTTAAAACGATCACATTAAATTAAAACGATTAAAGTGTAATTAATTAATAATTAATTAAATGGTTTGATTTAATCAGTTTGTGTGTGTGTGTGTGTGTGTGTGTGTGTTTATTTAAAAGCAAACATCTGAAAGTGTAAAACAAATTTGATCGGAAATGAGTGCTGAGCATCACTTAGTGTTATTATTATTATTGTTATTATGATGATGATGATGATGAAGAATGAGGTGTATCTTACTGGTGACGGCGATGTTGATCTCCCCGCTGCGGTGTGTGTGTGTGTGTGTGAGCTCCGACTCGGACAGCAGTTGAGACGAGCCGGAGCGTGTGAGCGGCTCCACACTGACACTGGTCTCAGACGACACGTCCATCAGCGCCACCCGCTGGCTGGAGGAGTGAGTGCGCGTCATCCGCTCCATATCAAACGCCACGTTATCTACACACTGCAGGTTGGGCTGGAAACACACACACATACACACACACACACACACACACACACACACAGTGCAAAAGTTGGCATACCCATGAGAGAGAATGTAATGAAATGAAACTGACGCAGTTCAAAGATTTTCCTTCATGATCACAAAAACAAATAAATCATTAAATAGTACAGTGTGATAGTGTTTATTATGCTCTGTCTTACTTTTTTGTACATCATTTGTAAAATAAAAACTTGTTTAATACAGTTATAGAGTTTGTCAATGTTTTGTATGAAAAATTTTGTTTTGCAAAACTATTTGTTTTACTTGATGTTTTTCTATTCTTTTCTTCTTAAATTTATCCATGCCAGTTAAAATACACTCAGAAATCCAGTAAAGACAATGAACTACAACTTCCTCATTTAAAAGAGTCTTTAACTGGTGTTCATGTCTGCAGAGTCATAGGAATTACAATAATAACGACTTAATAACAATTTTAATAAGCACACAACAGGAACAGGAACATCTCTCCGCTGCAGTGAGTCATGCCACCACTAGAGGGCAGCAGAGTAAAGCTCTGAGTGCTGAACACAATGCGCGTCTTTCAGGCCTCAGTAAATATCCTGTTATTATGTGTGTTTACTTGACTAATTGTTTTTTAAGACTTGTTTACAGAAAGAAAAAAAAACTGATAATCTGAATAATTCAGAAAATATCTTGTTATTGTAATGTCTGAGAGTGGAGCAGAAGAAGATTGTTATATTTCATTATATTCTAGTCATTAGTCTACACTTTCTGACATAAAGTGTGTAATATTTGCGGATGAATTTATTAGATTTATAAATTATTTTGGTTATTTTATTACTCAGAGTGTCCACCAGAGGGCGGTAGAGTTTAATGTGTTGTGTAGTGTTTATGGGTCAGTAGTACACACCCTGTGACACACTCAGCACTTTATTTTATATGCTTTTTTTGCATTGAATGTTTTTTTTTGTCCCAGATAATGATGATGATGATGATGCTGATGTGTGTGTGTGTGTGTGTGTGTATACTTACCATGATGCCCAGAGCTTTGAGGATGTTGAGTTTACACATGGGACAGGTGCAGTGTTCGTTCAGCCACGGATCCACACACATCTTATGGAAAACATGTCTGAAGAACAGAAAAGACAAAAAACACTTGATCAGCAGTGATTATAGTGATCTATAATCTCCTACTCCTTATATGTAGAGATCTATAAGCTCCTCCTTTAGACATCCTGAGATCTATAAGCTCCTCCTCCTTAGATATAGAGATTTATAAGCTCCTCCTCCTGACGTCTGGAGTTCTATAAGCTCCTCCTCCTTATATCTAGAGTTCTACAAGCTCCTCCTCTTGACATTCTGAGACCTATAAGCTCTGCCTCCTGATAGCTACAGATCTACTAGCTCCTCCTCCTGACATCCTGAGATCTATAAGCTCCTCCTCCTGACATCCTGAGATCTATAAGCTTCTCCTCCTGACATCCTGAGATCTATAAGCTCCTCCTCCTTATATCTAGAGTTCTACAAGCTCCTCCTCTTGACATCCTGAGACCTATAAGCTCTGCCTCCTGATAGCTACAGATCTACTAGCTCCTCCTCCTTACATCCTGAGATCTATAAGCTACTCCTCCTGACATCCTGAGATCTATAAGCTTCTCCTCCTTATATCTAGAGGTCTATAAGCTCCTCCTCCTTATATCTAGAATTCAATAAGCTCCTCTTTCTGACATCCCAATCTCAATAAGCTTCTCCTCCTTATATCCAGAGCTCTATAAGCTCCTCCTCCTTATATCTAGTGGTCTATAAGCTCCTCCTCCATATATCTAGAGGTCTATAAGCTCCTCCTCCTTATAGCTACAGTTCTATAAGCTCCTCCTCCTGATATCTACAGATCTACTAGCTCCTCCTCCTGACATCTTGAGATCTTAGACAACAGAAACCCTTTTGCAGGAATATTATTTGTAGACTGCAGCTCTGCTTTAATCGGATTATCCCACCCTGGCACTCGGCTCTGTGTAATTCCATACGCAACTGGATCTCTGATGTTCTAGCAGCAGGCCCCAGCCTCTCCTCATCACCCACACTAACACCACAAACTCCATTACTGCCCCGTCTCTTCACACAGGACTGCAGTGTTAATTACAGCTGCAGACGCTGAGGATTCCAGTGTGACCGGATTAGTTAACACTGACCAGTTAAGGACTCCTGAACATCACGGAAACAAAATGTCACACCATATTTTCTCTAAATGTTCTGTTTTATTTTATCGTAGTTGTATTTTATTTTTATTCTTTCACATTAGTGTTCTATTGTTTATATGGAGGACAGTGGTGAAAAGCGTGCACTGTGTGCTGTACTGTGTACGATTGTGTATGTGACAAACCACAGAAACATCTCAGCGTCTCTACAGCAAGCCGAGGAACATTAAAGCTCCACGCTCCGTTCTCCTTCAGGCTTACAGAAGTCTGACTGAGAGATGACGTTCTTTCCTGGAGAACCGGCTGTCATTTTACTGAAACTGGAAGAGATCTGCAGGTGTGAAGCCTGACATGTGCATGGTTATAACCACCGAAGCTCTTCACTAGCTTTCACATGACATCAGCCTCTGAGTTCTGCAGCACCTGAGAAAGAGGCCATGGAAATCTGGGAATTTAGCCACTTTGGACTTTCATTCACAGATAAAATGACACTGAGCTGCTGCTGTGGAGCTCGTTATGTTTCAGTCATTTTCAGAGGTCACCTGGTTAGAGACTTTTATTTAATCAATCACAGATTTGGAGAAACGGACAGCAGGAGCTCAGGAGCCTCTGTAGCTGATGCACCACAGGATGAAGGAAGTGTTTTATTTTATTAACAGGATTTTCATATTCTTCACCACAAATCAGAATCAGAAAAAAGTCAGAACATTCTCACAATCTAAAACAGTTAAATTCTACATCTATAATCCATATATGATCTATAAGCTCCTCCTGCTCAGATCTGTAAGCTCCTCCTGCTGAGATCCTGAGATCTACAAGCTCCTCATCCTGTGCTCTATAAGCTCTACAAGCTCTTCCTCCTCCTGCTGAGATCCTGAAATCTACAAGCCCCTCCTCCTGAGAGATATAAGCTCCTCCTCCTGAGATCTATGAGCTCCTACTCCTGAGATCCTGAGATCTATAAGCTCTTCCTCCTGAGATCTATAAGCTCCTCCCCATGAGATCTATAAGCTCCTCCCCCTGTAAACTTCACTGTATAAAGTCATCTTGACGATCTGTTAATGTTTTCCTCCTTCTACAGAGTGACGTTTTGCTGCAGTGAAGTTTCAGAGCCAAGAGTTAATGTGATCCAATTACAAAAACTGGTCATTTATTTTCTTTGGTGGAGCGTATGATGAGAGAGGCATGAATTAGTGATGAGTGTGTTTAGAGAACACACACACACACACACACACGCACTAATCACTGATGAGATCAAACAGTCTGAGTCTGATACTGACAACTGCTCCTTCACTATTTACCAAAGAGTGCAAATATATATATCTAACAAGATGTGTGTGTGTGTGTGTGTGCGTGCTCGTTTTTGTGTGTATAACTGAGACTGTGTGTGAGTGTGTGTGTGTGTACGTGCATGTGCTTGTGTGGATAAGTGTGTGTGTGTACGTGCATGTGTGTGTGTACGTGCATGTGCGTGTGTGTGTGTGTGTGTGTGACCGCTACTTGAGATAAGCTATTGCTCTTTATCCGTATATGGACAGACATGCATGTTGTTCACATCATCATAATGAAGAAAAATGGCAGCTCATATAGAAAATGCACACACACGCACACACACACACACACACACACACGCACACACACACACACACACACATCCATAAAGTGGATCACAGAAGAACGTAAATTGAATGGCTCTGACTGGGTTAAGTGATGTGCATTAGCTCGGCTCTGGCCTATTGATCACTGAAGCACTGAGGAGAAGTGGAACAACAATAAAGGAAAAATAAAGACGTCTCACAAATGTATATTTTAAATGTAAGAACGTAAGTAATCGATTCTCACTGATATCATAAAACAAAGATAAGAGTCTAAATGAGAATGCTGTACATTATTTTTATTCATGTTTCTAAAATGCTTCCAGAGAAAGTGATGATGTGATTAGCCTGTTAGCTGCTTATCAGTTAGCATACGAGAGATAAAATGCAAATCTAAATAAATTTCAGCGAACTTGGTTTCTAATGTGAGACATTTCTAAGTGACATTACATGTCTGAGTGGGCGGGGCTTTGTTTTTAATCCAAAAAGCACTCACTTGTTAATCTTTTCTTCTATCTTCAAACATTTCAAATACAGCACTATAGAATCTAGAGGAGGAGTAAAAGGGCGTGGCAGAGTAGGATGTGTTTGAGTTCCTGCACAGGTACAGGTACACACTACAGATGTGTTATGGTCATGTGACCTGCTGATGCTCAAACGTGGCCACGCCCCCTACAACAGACACTTATAATAAAGATCAGAGCAATCAGAAAGGATTAAAGTCAGGAGTGTGTAGAGGATTAAAGTCAGGTGTGTGTAGTACACATGGAGTTTGATGTCTAAGATGAAGCCACGCCCAGCTGTGCGATTTCCAGAGATGTTTCCTAGATGTAACTAATCTCCTCTGAACAGTCTCCTGCTCTAACTTTACTCAGGTGTAAATAAAGATTTCAGTAGGAACAGGAATCTTCTTCACTGCAGGTGTGATGTGTTTGTAATATTCAGAGCTCTCAGGAGGACGAGTTAAATCCCCACAGTCTCCAGCTGTTCGGAAAGATGAAGCAGCGAGATAACAGACAGAGACACGAGAATGTCACAGGAATATTATCTGGAGAGGGTTTTAAAGAGAACACTTTATGACCTGATGCTAGTGCACTTAAAGAGTGTCGTAAATCCTCACCATCACGTATGGGTTCAACAAGAACCAGAACATGCTCAGAGAACGAGAACCAAACGTCTGCTGGGTGTCCAAGCCAAGAGCTCTTCTACACACACACTCACCTGACCCACACACTCACCTGCTTTACACACTCACCTGACCCACACACTCACCTGACCCACACACTCACCTGCTTTACACACTCACCTGACCTACAAACTCACCTGACCTACACACTCACCTGACCTATACACTCACCTGCTTTACACACTTACTAGACCTACAAACTCACCTGACCTACACACTCAGCTGCTTTACATACTCACCTGATCTTCAAACTCACCTGACCAACACACTCACCTGACCAACACACTCAGCTGCTTTACACACTCACCTGACCCACACACTCACACTCATGAGAATTATATATCACTCTGTAAAGCGACAACCCCATAACCCTCACTAGGCACGCCCCCAAGAGAGAGAACAGGTACAGTCACACACAGACACGAACTATTAGGAGCATTAACGAGATACTGTAATGAAGCGTTTATCCGGGTTACAGAGGCTTAGGAACGGGCCATGTGGGTACGGGAACCTACAGGGGGTGTGTTATATGAGCATGAGTTATGTGAGTGTGTATTGTGTGTATTATGTGTGCGTGTGTGTGTGTTATATAAAGAATGTTATGTCTAGGGCACTTTGTGTGTTTTGAAAAGGATGATTTGTGAAAGGTGACCTATAAAGCTGACAGCCAAAACTCCAGCTGTGTGACCGGGGCAGATCCAGCAGATGGTGCCTGAAACCCTAGGAGGAATAAAAATGTGTCTGTGTGTGTGTGTGTGTGTGTGGAGGAGATTATGTATAGTGCTCACTGGAGGTCACTGAATTCAATGCTAAAAATATCTAGAGCAGATTCATGGAGCGACAGTTACTGTTAAACACTATTACACTAAACGTAAACAACGCAAACTCTCTCTCACACACACACACAGAAACACACTTACTTGCAGGGTAAGATGCGGACCACGTCGTTTAGCTGGTAGCCCTCGATGCACACGGCACAATGATTAAAATCAGGTTCTGTTTCCTGGAACAATAAATGAAAAAGTCTTGAGATTTACAGAGTGAAAGTTGAAGATCTCTTCTGCTTGGTCAGTTCTCTTCAGCCGTTCTCTTCTTTTTAACAGACCGGTCACTGTTTAGCACTTAGACAGAAATAACCATATAATAATAAACGAGTACTCTGAATAGAGCTGGAACCAGGAGGAACTGATACCTGAGGAAGACCTGAGTATCTGAAGATTCAAGTACTGAGTAACTTTTAGCTAAAATGAGTGCAGCTACAAGTTTTTAATAACACACTCGCTCTTTTACGTCATCGTTTCCGTAGCAACAGCGCATTCACAGAGACGTGTACAGCACATACTCCACTGATAATAAACACTTTACAAAACAATTATTAATATTCTGTAAGCAAATGTGTGTGTATGATGTGGTGAAGGAGTCTCCAGTGTCAGCGCTATGTATCAGTGTGTGTGTGTGTGTGTGTGCGCGTGTGTGTGTGTATAATGTGGAGGAGCGTCCAGTGTCAGTGCTGTGTATCAGTGTGTGTGTGTGTGTGCATGTGTGTGTGTGTGAGTATGTGTATAATGTGGAGGAGCGTCCAGTGTCAGTGCTGTGTATCAGTGTGTATCAGTGTGTGTGTGTGTGTTTGTGTGTGAGTGTGTTTGTGTATAATGTGGAGGAGCATCCAGTGTCAGTGCTGTGTATCAGTGTGTGTGTGTGTGTGCATGTGTGTGTGTGTGAGTGTGTGTATAATGTGGAGGAGCGTCCAGTGTCAGTGCTGTGTATCAGTGTGTATCAGTGTGTGTGTGTGTGTGTGTGTGTGTGTGTGTGTGTGTGTGTGTGTGTGAGTGTGTGTATAATGTGGAGGAGCGTCCAGTGTCAGTGCTGTGTATCAGTCAGAGGTGAAGCCGGAGTTTCCACTTCTTTACAGTTTCTCAGTGACATGAGCAGCTGAGATTTATTTTCTCTTATTAACTTGAAGAGAGAGAATAAAGAGAGACTGCTGAGGGGACGAGTGTTTATAGTTGAAGAGAGAGAGAATAAAGAGAGACTGCTGAGGGGACGAGTGTTTGTAGCTGTAGAGGGAGAGAATAAAGAGAGACTGCTGAGGGGACGAGTGTTTATAGCTGAAGAGAGAGAATAAAGAGAGACTGCTGAGGGGACGAGTGTTTATAGTTGAAGAGAGAGAGAATAAAGAGAGACTGCTGAGGGGACGAGTGTTTGTAGCTGTAGAGAGAGAGAATAAAGAGAGACTGCTGAGGGGACGAGTGTTTATAGCTGAAGAGAGAGAATAAAGAGAGACTGCTGAGGGGACGAGTGTTTATAGCTGAAGAGAGAGAGAATAAAGAGAGACTGCCGAGGGGACGAGTGTTTACAGCTGAAGAGAGAGAGAATAAAGAGAGACTGCTGAGGGGACGAGTGTTTATAGCTGAAGAGAGAGAGAATAAAGAGAGACTGCCGAGGGGATGAGTGTTTATGGCTGAAGAGAGAGAATAAAGAGAGACTGCTGAGGAGACGAGTGTTTATAGATGAAGAGAGAGAGAATAAAGAGAGACTGCTGAGGAGACGAGTGTTTATAGCTGTAGAGAGAGAGAATAAAGAGAGACTGCTGAGGGGACGAGTGTTTGTCGCTGTAGAGAGAGAGAATAAAGAGAGACTGCTGAGGGGACGAGTGTTTATAGCTGAAGAGAGAGAATAAAGAGAGACTGCTGAGGGGATGAGTGTTTATAGCTGAAGAGAGAGAGAATAAAGAGAGACTGCTGAGGGGACGAGTGTTTATAGCTGAAGAGAGAGAATAAAGAGAGACTGCTGAGGGGACGAGTGTTTATAGCTGAAGAGAGAGAATAAAGAGAGACTGCTGAGGGGATGAGTGTTTATAGCTGAAGAGAGAGAGAATAAAAAGAGACTGCTGAGGGGATGAGTGTTTATAGCTGAAGAGAGAGAATAAAGAGAGACTGCTGAGGGGATGAGTGTTTATAGCTGAAGAGAGAGAGAATAAAGAGAGACTACTGAGGGGATGAGTGTTTATAGTTGAAGAGAGAGAGAATAAAGAGAGACTGCTGAGGGGACGAGTGTTTATAGTTGAAGAGAGAGAGAATAAAGAGAGACTGCTGAGGGGACGAGTGTTTATAGTTGAAGAGAGAGAGAATAAAGAGAGACTGCTGAGGGGACGAGTGTTTGTAGCTGTAGAGAGAGAGAATAAAGAGAGACTGCTGAGGAGACGAGTGTTTATAGATGAAGAGAGAGAGAATAAACAGAGACTGCTGAGGAGAGGAGTGTTTATAGTTGAAGAGAGAGAGAATAAAAAGAGACTGCTGAGGGGATGAGTGTTTATAGCTGAAGAGAGAGAATAAAGAGAGACTGCTGAGGAGACGAGTGTTTATAGATGAAGAGAGAGAATAAAGAGAGACTGCTGAGGGGACGAGTGTTTATAGTTGAAGAGAGAGAGAATAAAGAGAGACTGCTGAGGGGACGAGTGTTTATAGCTGAAGAGAGAGAGAATAAAGAGAGACTGCTGAGGGGACGAGTGTTTATAGCTGAAGAGAGAGAATAAAGAGAGACTGCTGAGGGGACGAGTGTTTATAGATGAAGAGAGAGAATAAAGAGAGACTGCTGAGGGGACGAGTGTTTATAGTTGAAGAGAGAGAGAATAAAGAGAGACTGCTGAGGGGACGAGTGTTTATAGCTGAAGAGAGAGAGAATAAAGAGAGACTGCTGAGGGGACGAGTGTTTATAGCTGAAGAGAGAGAATAAAGAGAGACTGCTGAGGGGACGAGTGTTTATAGTTGAAGAGAGAGAGAATAAAGAGAGACTGCTGAGGAGACGAGTGTTTATAGTTGAAGAGAGAGAGAATAAAGAGAGACTGCTGAGGGGATGAGTGTTTATAGCTGAAGAGAGAGAATAAAGAGAGACTGCTGAGGAGACGAGTGTTTATAGATGAAGAGAGAGAATAAAGAGAGACTGCTGAGGGGACGAGTGTTTATAGTTGAAGAGAGAGAGAATAAAGAGAGACTGCTGAGGGGACGAGTGTTTATAGCTGAAGAGAGAGAGCATAAAGAGAGACTGCTGAGGGGACGAGTGTTTATAGCTGAAGAGAGAGAGAATAAAGAGAGACTGCTGAGGGGACGAGTGTTTATAGCTGAAGAGAGAGAATAAAGAGAGACTGCTGAGGAGACGAGTGTTTATAGATGAAGAGAGAGAATAAAGAGAGACTGCTGAGGGGATGAGTGTTTATAGTTGAAGAGAGAGAGAATAAAGAGAGACTGCTGAGGGGACAAGTGTTTATAGCTGAAGAGAGAGAGAATAAAGAGAGACTGCTGAGGGGACGAGTGTTTATAGTTGAAGAGAGAGAGAATAAAGAGAGACTGCTGAGGGGACGAGTGTTTATAGCTGAAGAGAGAGAGAATAAAGAGAGACTGCTGAGGGGACGAGTGTTTATAGATGAAGAGAGAGAATAAAGAGAGACTGCTGAGGGGACGAGTGTTTATAGTTGAAGAGAGAGAGAATAAAGAGAGACTGCTGAGGGGACGAGTGTTTATAGTTGAAGAGAGAGAGAATAAAGAGAGACTGCTGAGGGGACGAGTGTTTATAGTTGAAGAGAGAGAGAATAAAGAGAGACTGCTGAGGGGACGAGTGTTTATAGTTGAAGAGAGAGAGAATAAAGAGAGACTGCTGAGGGGACGAGTGTTTATAGTTGAAGAGAGAGAGAATAAAGAGAGACTGCTGAGGGGACGAGTGTTTATAGCTGAAGAGAGAGAGAATAAAGAGAGACTGCTGAGGGGACGAGTGTTTATAGCTGAAGAGAGAGAGAATAAAGAGAGACTGCTGAGGGGATGAGTGTTTATAGCTGAAGAGAGAGAATAAAGAGAGACTGCTGAGAGGATGAGTGTTTATAGCTGAAGAGAGAGAGAATAAAGAGAGACTGCTGAGGGGATGAGTGTTTATAGCTGAAGAGAGAGAGAATAAAGAGAGACTGCTGAGGGGACGAGTGTTTATAGCTGAAGAGAGAGAGAATAAAGAGAGACTGCTGAGGGGACGAGTGTTTATAGCTGAAGAGAGAGAGAATAAAGAGAGACTGCTGAGGGGATGAGTGTTTATAGCTGAAGAGAGAGAATAAAGAGAGACTGCTGAGAGGATGAGTGTTTATAGCTGAAGAGAGAGAGAATAAAGAGAGACTGCTGAGGGGACGAGTGTTTATAGCTGAAGAGAGAGAATAAAGAGAGACTGCTGAGAGGATGAGTGTTTATAGCTGAAGAGAGAGAGAATAAAGAGAGACTGCTAGCAGGTTAGCCAGCAAATTATTTACCAGAATAATGTATTTGTGAGTCGATCTGTTCGGAGTGTAAATCTCTCACTAAATCTCTTTATCTAGAACGTTCTTACTGCTGAGATCATTACTGAAAAAGCTCCCAGTTAAACCCAATGTGCTTTTGCAGTGAAACACACACACACACACACACACACACACACACACACACACACACACATCTCTCTCTCTCTCTCTCTCTCTCTCTCCGTTAGGGATGATTGGCAAAGGGTGTGTTATTTACAGTAATGGAACAGAAGGTTGGAGAAGAGGAATAAGGTCACTCGTGCACAGGTCGGATTAAACAGCAGACACGGGTGATGACATCATCGACGGTTTGTCATAACATGTTGCCTAGCAACAGCTGAATGATGAGCTATGACAGGAATTTTTGGGTATGTGTGATGCACAAGCTCGCTGTCAAACAGAACAAATAAGAATGGAGAGCGAGGAAGACATCAGGATATCTCTGAGGAAACTCAATTAGCTGCAATTTGTCGTGAAAAGGTGTTTCTGACCAATCAGAGGTCAGAACTGATTCTGTTTTGGACAGAATATTTACAGGGTTCTAAGATAACCTTTATAACATTCTCACACTAGTTCCAGTGTAACCAATCAGACTTCGTTCTACAGCCAGACTCCTGATATTTCTAATTAATATTACTATATTATTATTACTGCATTGTATTATTACTGTATTGTATTACTGTTCTATTACTGTATCATTACTGTATTATTACTCTTGTATTATTGATGTATTATTACTGCATTGTATTATTACTGTATTGTATTATTACTGTATTGTATTACTGTATTATTACTGCATTATTACTCTATTGTATTATTGATGTATTATTACTGCATTGTATTATTACTGTATTGTATTATTACTGTATTGTATTACTGTATTATTACTGCATTATTACTCTATTGTATTATTGCTGTATTATTGCTTTATTATTACTGTTTTATTATTACTGTATTATTACTGTATTATTACTGTATTATTACTGTATTGTATTATTACTGTATTATTACTGTATTGTATTATTACTGTATTATTACTGTATTGTATTATTACTGTATATTACTGTATTGTATTATTACTGTATTATTACTGTATTGTATTATTACTGTATTATTACTGTATTGTATTATTACTGTATTATTACTGTATTGTATTATTACTGTATTATTACTGTATTGTATTATTACTGTATTATAACTACTGAATTATTACTGATTATATAACACACATGAAATTATTACATTAATACATTAAACACCATTTTCATAGCAGTCTTCTGTCTGTCCTTCAGTCTGCACATCAGCCTTTTTTCTCCTCATTTTTCTGATGTATTTTTGTATGTAATTCTTTTTCCAGGAAGTTCCTCTTTTCATGATGCTATTTGCGTCACTCGGTCATGTCCTGTGTTTTCTCTCTGACCAAGGTGACCGTGTGTGGAGACGTGTTGGGTTTCTAATGGTGTTTCTCGCTCAGCATTTCACCATCGACCATGTGTGTGTGTGTGTGTGTGTGTGTGTAGTGCATTTATTTATTCTGGTTAAGGTGTTATGAAACTGATACCTAACACAGTGACATTAAATCTTCACTGTACGACTGTTAGGAATATTAATTAGTGGGTGTGTCTCGAATATTATATATGGTAATTTAGGTGTGCCACTGTAACCATGTATGGTATTGTGGATGTGACAGTTTAAATATCAAAATAAAAACAATTCTGAGTTGCCATGATTATAATGGGCATGTGCCTTGAATAGCACATCCTACTGGGGGCGTGTCTCTGATCCATATTTGGAAATGAGCTCTGAACGTCCTGCTGAGACGCTTCTCACAGTCACTGATCAGTTATGTCCCTAAATATATGAAGTGATAAAAGAAATAAAACTTTGTTTACAATTTTACATTTTACTTCAACTTTTATTTTCCTCTGTTCTCAGTTATATTGATATTTTTGTAAATTGAGACTTAATAATAAAAATAATACAATGCAGTAAAAGAGCAAATGCTAATAGTGACACTTAATGTTGTGATTTTACTGTCTCCATCTTAACCTTAGACCCAGCTGTAAACCGCTCTCTCTCTCTCTCTCTCTCTCTCTCTCTCTCTCTCTCTCTGTCTTTTTCTTTCCCAGATGGAGAGATTCAGTTTCTCTCTGTCCTTCTCCAAGGCTGCTGATGTTTTATTCATGGCTATAGAGGAACAACCTTGACCAGAATCTGATCATCTCCTCTCTCTCTCTCTCTCTCTCTCTCTCTCTCTCTTCATCATAGAAGAGTTTTCCTAGAAAAGATACGATGGCATCTGATTTCATTTTAATTTTAATGTCTGAAGTTCTATTTTGGTCTGGTGTTAAGGGTCTTTTGATTTTGTTTAATGTTGAAAATGCTATTAAACTTGTACAAAACATGATATGTGTTTGTTTGTTTCATCACAAACTCAGCTATAACAGGAAGGAAGTTGTAAGAGGAAAATATTTCAGACATTTGACCTTGCTGTGACCTTCAGTCTGTTTGGATCAATTCCAAAACCTAATCAGTTAAACCCAACAAAAGATCCAACCTCTCGCTCTTCAGACATCACACTAACGAGGAGCTCTGACACACACACACACACACACACACACTGACCGACAGACAGTCCACCTGAAAACGTAACCTCTCCACCTGCCCAGTGTGTACGTATTATTACATAACCATATATAACACATAACCATATATAACACATAACCATATATAACACATAACCATATATAACACATAACCATATATAACACATAACCATATATAACACATAACCATATATAACACATAACCATATATAACACATAACCATATATAACACATAACCATATATAATACATAACAACACTTTTTATCCGTTTATATTTACAACCACCAGACTCTCTTAATCTCTCTTAAGTGTATAGTCTTAATCTATACACACTCGCCCCTCAGCACACACACACACACACACACACTGATACACAGCACTGATGCTGGAGAATTCTTACACACACACACACACACACACACATACACACACACACACACACACATACACAGCACTGACACTGGAGACTCCTTCACCACATCA
>JAUCMX010000009.1:666767-669267 GCA_033459395.1 Hemibagrus guttatus | reverse complement strand
AAACACACACACACACACACCTTCATGAGCCATGGTGACCGTGTCCTCCTTGGAGCTGTTGTTGTAGATGAGCACAGCGGAGGCGTTAAAGGCGGCAGCCTTCAGGATCTTCTCCTTAAACATACACTTCCCTCTCTGAAGCAGAGCGATCCAGTGCGTCGTCTTCGGAGGAATGATGAAACGAGTGTTCGTACAGCAGCCCTGCATGTCCACCACTATGGACACAACAAAACACACACACACACACACACACACACACACACAGAAACATTAGTGAACCTGTGTGTTTACATTAGCCCTAGCACAGTAGCCTATCAGTACTGTGTGTAAAACAGTGAGGGAGATCAGAGGTGAAGATGCTGAATTGCTGATCATAACGTTACGAGTTTAAATCCCAGAACCTCAAGGTGTCACTGCTGGACCCTGCTGGACCCTTCAGCAAGAACCCTTAACCCTCATCAGCTCAGGATACAGGAGTCTGTTAAACGCTGTAAATGTAGATGTCTAGGGCTCTGTAAACTAGTTCCCTGTATAACTAGTGATCTGTAGAGTAGTGCTCTGTAAACTAGTTCACCTTTAAAACTAGTGCTCTGTAAACTAGTTCACCTTTAAAACTAATGCTCTGTAAACTAGTTCTATATAAAAAATAGTGCTCTGTAAACTAGCTCACCTTTAAAACTAATGCTCTGTAAACTAGTTCCTCTTAAAACTAGTGCTCTGTAAACTAATTCCCTGTATAACTAGTGATCTGTAGAGTAGTGCTCTGTAAACTAGTTCACCTTTGAAACTAGTGCTTTGTAAACTAGTTCACCTTTAAAATAATGCTCTGTAAACTAGTTCCTGTTAAAACTAGTGCTCTGTAAACTAATTCCCTGTATAACTAGTGATCTGTAGAGTAGTGCTCTTTAAACTAGTTCACCTTTAAAACTAGTGCTCTGTAAACTAGCTCACCTTTAAAACTAGTGCTCTGTAAACTAGTTCCTGTTAAAACTAGTGCTCTGTAAACTAGCTCACCTTTAAAACTAGTGCTCTGTAAACTAGTTCCTGTTAAAACTAGTGCTCTGTAAACTAGTTCTCGTTAAACTAGTGATCTGTAAACTAGTTCTCGTTAAAACTAGTGCTCTGTAAACTAGTTCCCGTTAAAACTAGAGCTCTGTAAACTAGTTCTTGTTCAAACTAGTGCTCTGTAAACTAGTTCCCATTAAAACTAGTGCTCTGTAAACTAATTCACCTTTAAAACTAGTGCTCTGTAAACTAGTTCCCGTTAAAACTAGTGCTCTGTAAACTAGTTCCCGTTAAAACTAGTGCTCTGTAAACTAGTTCCTGTTAAAACTAGTGCTCTGTAAACTAGTTCCCGTTAAAACTAGTGCTCTGTAAACTAGTTCCCGTTAAAACTAGTGCTCTGTAAACTAGTTCCCGTTAAAACTAGTGCTCTGTAAACTAGTTCCCGTTAAAACTAGTGCTCTGTAAACTAGTTCCTGTTAAAACTAATGCTCTGTAAACTAGTTCCCGTTAAAACTAGTGCTCTGTAAACTAGTTCCCGTTAAAACTAGCGCTCAGTAAACTAATTCCCGTTAAAACTCGTGCTCTGTAAACTAGTTCCTGTTAAAACTAGCGCTCAGTAAACTAATTCCCTGTATAACTAGTGATCTGTAGAGTAGTGCTCTGTAAACTAGTTCACATTTAAAATAATGCTCTGTAAACTAGTTCCTGTTAAAACTAGTGCTCTGTAAACTAGCTCACCTTTAAAACTAGTGCTCTGTAAACTAGTTCCTGTTAAAACTAGTGCTCTGTAAACTAGTTCCTGTTAAAACTAGTGCTCTGTAAACTAGTTCTTGTTAAATCTAGTGCTCTGTAAACTAGTGCCTGTTAAAACTAGAGCTCTGTAAACTAGTTCTTGTTCAAACTAGTGCTCTGTAAACTAGTTCCCGTTAAAACTAGTGCTCTGTAAACTAGTTCACCTTTAAAACTAGTGCTCTGTAAACTAGTTCCCGTTAAAACTAGTGCTCTGTAAACTAGTTCTCGTTAAATCTAGTGCTCTGTAAACTAGGTCCTGTTAAAACTAGAGCTCTGTAAACTAGTTCTTGTTCAAACTAGTGCTCTGTAAACTAGTTCCCGTTAAAACTAGTGCTCTGTAAACTAGTTCACCTTTAAAACTAGTGCTCTGTAAACTAGTTCCCGTTAAAACTAGTGCTCTGTAAACTAGTTCTCGTTAAATCTAGTGCTCTGTAAACTAGGTCCTGTTAAAACTAGAGCTCTGTAAACTAGTTCTTGTTCAAACTAGTGCTCTGTAAACTAGTTCCCGTTAAAACTAGTGCTCTGTAAACTAGTTCACCTTTAAAACTATTGCTCTGTAAACTAGCTCCTGTTAAAACTAGTACTCTGTAAACTAGTGATCTGTAAACTAGTTCTCTTTAAAACTAGTGCTCTGTAAACTAGTTCCTGTTAAAACTAGTGCTCTGCAAACTAGTTCCCGTTAAAACTAGTGCTCTGTAAACTA